>CAXIWF010001492.1:0-20080 GCA_964036045.1 Eutreptiella sp. 'Long Island Sound 2002' | reverse complement strand
CTGCGGACCAAGATGAATTACTTGTAGTCGAAGAATACCAGAAACAGCAAGGCGGGGATATATCATATCGATATAGCTACAGTGAGGTCTAGCAAATTTTTACATGATACTGTCATATTGGGTGTGAAACAAGGTGCTGGTAGTCACAGGACCAGAACGTTTTCGAATCGCATCGTCGTATAAACTGCAGGGCCGCCACTGTGAAATGCTCATAATACCTCGTTTCAAGCTATAATCTACACCTGTCCAACTTACAAAATCCTTCTCGCAGTTTTCTATGTTGAAGCCTGGTTAGTTACCTTAGACGTGAGCTAGACTAATGAAGCTAGCAAAGGTCGAGGAATTTACTGTTTTCCAGTTATTGTGGTTACACTTGGGTAGCGTAATAGATTATGTCTATTGTAACTAATCTCATGGCATTTTATGTACTTTTGCTGTGAAATTGTCATGCTGCAGCTTCCGAAAACCAAACGGCTACTTGTCGAAGCGAAACGGCTGCTTGCCCAGAAGGTTGGAACAACAATCCAAGCTTAAAATTTAGAGTGATCTCTTCCCTTGCGACATGAACTTCATTCCCATCGCAGTTCCGGCGGAAAGTGGCTGAACTCGACTGCAGAAAATCCCAAGATCCCTAGTCAAAACGCCGATAATCCCAGGATCCCTGGTCGAAATCGTCGAAACCAAAAAAGACAAGGGTCGATTCTCTACTTTTCTTAGTTTAGTCTTTAAAATCATATCCTACCCATCCTACTACTACTTGTATGTCTAGATTTTGAGTTGAAAATTACGCTAACCAAAGATTTAAAGTCATTGGGTCAAAATTGGGTGATTTCTAGAAAATTTCAAAAGGCATCCATCCAAATTCTCAACTGAGAGCCAAGAAATTTACCCCGCTCCCGTGTGTCGTACCCTTCGTAGATTACGATGATAATCGATAAACGCAATCTTAAAACTATGTTACATCAGTGTAATAATAGTACTCGTATACGCAATTGCGCTCGCTGTTGCTAATGTCGTCCCTCTGTTACTTATTTTTACTGTACCGGTACCGGGTAATCAGTTTTGCAGCTTCGCACAGCAGTGCTAATTTAACAATAGAACTAAGTTTAGTATTCTTGATCGCCTGTTTAGGCTTCAACAGCAGAGAAGACCAGTTCATTGACGGTCCGTCTAACTGCCTTAAAAGGAATTAATATCCCGTTCTAAGGGACAAAAATTCGGTATGGGTAGTACGAGTTTACTGATAAGCTGTACCGCCCTGCTACTATGATACTATGATAGTCGGAACGACAGGCAGACGAAAATATGGCAACCCTATAATGACAACGGCTCTTGGGCACCGTTATATCAAGTTATCATCACCCTGGAAGGTCCTGAAAGGGTCCTAAAGCATGGAAGGGTAAAGATCTATGAATAACCATAAGGCATAACTACACAATATTTACAAGCCAACCTGCCCTCTCCTTCTACTTGTCCAGGATCTTTCCCGATAGCTCCCACCCGCCATATAGAACATGGCAGCTCGTAGTTGGCAACGATGAATATCTAAGACAGAGAGAGTTCCCACGAGAATTATGACGGTAGCAACAACAGCTGCAAAATGCAGTTGTAAAGGATGAAGCCTCATGGCTCCATATCAATAGAATTGAATTATCCTATGGAAACGGCATCCTCTTTAATGGTAAACCATACCACCGTGACAGGAAAAGAGGGGGTGCATGATGGGGTTTACTGTATTTTAGAAAGGAGGTGCTCTGAGAGAGATTGGCAGGCCTTTGCTGGCATTCTCGATGAGCTGGTAGGTCTTAAAATGCTCGCGCACAATGGGCCGGAAGTCCTCCTCCCCCTGCAGGCGCTTAAGAAAGCCGATGAGCTTGAGTAGCTCCGTGTCGGTCTCGTCGTCATACCAGCTCTCGATAGGGATGCCGTTGTCGATCTGGTAGCTGTATGCGTGCGGGGAGTTGTCCACAAGTACGCACTGTGAGGGAGAGAGTGTGTGAGTGGTTTGGACAAATGAATGGGGGTGGGGTGGGGGGTGGGGGGGTGGGAGGGGGGTTTGGATAAATGAATGTTATGAGTGGAGCGAGTTAATGCGATGAACCAACAGAAAACCCAATGTTCTAATGTATGTACACACACGGCCACCGTAGACATCAATTATTTACGATATCAGCTACATGATGATAGTGGAGCTGTTGGGCATCATGCACTGCACTGCATGTTTACCTGCTTGGGATCTCTGCCCAGCACGTGCAGGTCCTTCAGGTAGTTCCCCTGCACCAACAGACATGCCTCACGGAACAAGCGGTGGCGCACATGCTTGCGCTCTGGGTCCAGTCTGTCCAGCAGCACGTCAGCATAGACCTTCTGCGACGCTGTGAAGACCACCACTTCAAAGCACTTACTCACGGCCTCGAGGAAGTAGTCCAGATACGGGCGCTTGCGCACATAGACTTGGTACATGACTCCATTGAACCTAACATATTATAGAAGTGGATATGCATGATTATGCATATATTCATGGCATCAATTAAGTAGTGTAGGATAGTGAGGGTTATTATCTCTATCATGAAAAAGCACGAAGATCGGGTAGCATGCAAAAATATTTTATAACAAGATATTGATTGCTTCATCGGGTCAAAAAAAGAGAGCAAGAAGCAAGAATCTGCAAAAAGAGTTCACTTACGTAACGGGGAAAATTAGGTCAGGCTTATCAATAGGCTCCACTGTGCAGTGTACTAGCGTCTCATCTAGATCCAGAGCGAGGCATGGTAACGGCTTTCTACTGCTGCGGGGCACTGGAGGTAGGCATATCTTGTCGAATATGCAGACAGAGTTATGTGGTGGCAGGGCCGCGATGAACTGGTACGGGTTGAACTCATCACCCTCATCCTCGTCGCAGCTCTCGCTGTCCGACGACTCCTGCGCATCCTCTTCCTCTGCAGCAGCGATCGCAGCAGCCGCAGCTCTGGCCTGAGCGGCGCGCGCAGCTTCTGCGCTGCTGTCGGCAGGGGGGGAAGATGATGAGGAAGACGAAGCCACCATGGTTGCTAGATATATGTTCTCATTGTTCTCGTCCTCGTGGTCCTCATCTTCTGCCTCGTGCATGCCAGGATGCCCATGCTTGCCGAGCCCATGATCATCATGACCATGTACGTGATGGTGGTGGTGGTGGTGTGGGTGATCAGGTCGTAAAGATGGAGAGAAGAGGTTTTTGGAAGGAGTGGGGGATGGTATTCCATGGTCACCGTGGCGGTGTGTGTGCTGCTGCTGCTGGTGTGGAGTGGTCGGGTGCGACTGAGAATTAGACGAAGAGCTTCCATTGGGGCTAAGATGTATTCATAACAGAAAGCGACACAAAAAGTAGTATAAGCCAATAGGTTGTGGCAAATATGATGGTAGTGTAGTAATGTTAGCAATTTTAAGCAAGTATCAGTATCTCACGTTGGGGTGGAACCGGTAGCTTGTGCAGGAGCATTAGGTGGTGGACAGCCTTTGTTCGCTGATTTAACAGATGGATCTAAAGAAAGTACAACGAAAATTTTAAAAAAGCATCGATAATACGCTTTCAAAATATCATATGAGGCACAGGCATGCGACTTTAAATTAAAGGTAAATATACACCCATTCCTACTTTTAGACGATATCCTTGGGCGCTTTGCGGAAGCGATGGGTGTATGCGGAGCTGTAATATTATGTCATAGAGAGAATAAGTTTGACGGTAAGTTAATCAAAAGCGGTCCTTTAGAAATTATCATTAGTGGTTTTCGCGTCGATTTGGATGTAGATTATTAATAAGGCTCACCTGCATATGGGGAATTCTTCGGTGGATAATTTTTGAGAAGATAAGCACCCGAAAAATTAATTCGCATAAGAGTTCACAATAGAAAATATGAGGATGAATGAAAAGTTTGGCGATGATCGGGTAGAATATTGGGAAAGAACAAGCAAGTTATCCTCACCATGTCGATCGATTTCACGGTTTGAATAAATCAGTAATCACAAGTCAGTTATCAGTTAGATTCCTTGCTTGTAGCGCCACCAACAAGCAGATATGTGAGACTTCAAGAGTTCAGAGTTTGAGCCATCATCATCACATGAACAATATTGATGCGTGCTGGAATGGGGGAATGGTGGAATGCCAATACTACTAAAACTCATCATTTCATGCAACGAGGCGGGTCAAACTGTAAAACTATTGTGAATTAATAGAGGTTTTTAATAAAAATTATCATTTGATGAAAAGATTTTGAATGCTTTTGCTTTCCCGTTCAGGCGTTGTGAAACAGTCGCTTGAATTTTTGAATGTTTTGTCAACTTACAGTAACTTTCATTTCCGGATTTCCCGCGCGGGAAGTTGGGCCAGCACAGTAAAATTAACCGTAAATTTACTCATAACTTATTAACTTAAAACTAAAGATTTAATTTAAGTTACGAGTACTCGTACATGGGGTATCGTATTTACCAGCTCTTGCCAGCAGCAGGCATATGAGTGCGAGTACCGTTCATTAATCACAATAATGCTATCTTTTCAGACCTGCCTGCTTTATTTTGCATTACCGAGATGTTCTAAAGCAACCAACAATCCGATTCGTACCATGCCTTCAAAATTTGCCGCTCAGCAATGCAATACACGGAGGATGCTTCGCTATAGCGCAACTGGGTTTCTGATCAATATATTAGCTTTCGTTGCTTTCGTTTGTGTTTATGCGGATGAAGGGGGGACTAGGCGTTGTATTGATCATAAAAGGCATACATCTGGACAGCCTCGTGTTGCGATTGCCTTCTTTGGAATTTCAAGAAATTTGAACAGCACCCTACCATCTATCGAACGACACCTCTTTGATGTTTTGGATCAAAATCACATAGCTTATGATGTATTTTGGCATACAATGGCTGCAAAATTGGTGCATAATTTTCGTGTAGATAAGGAGAATGGCGAAGTTGACCCTTTTGACGTGCAGCTTATGCGACCATGTGTATTCTCGCTCTCCAATCAAGAAGTAACGAAAGCTCATGAGTTCGAAAAGTTCCTCAAAGCGCGTAGCATAGCTGACCCCACGCATGAGCACCACAAGCATTTTGACCCTTGGGGTGATCATTTCGACTCCATGAAGAATCTTCTGTGTGCGTATTACACTCAGTTCAGCCTTGCAGATATGATTGAAGTACATGCGCAGGCCCACGGCATCGTGTACGATGCCATTGTAGCGCTCCGACCTGATACTGGAATGATTAAAGATATCGATCTACCTCAAAATATTGAGATAATAAAGCAGAATCCTAGAGCTATTTGGCTTCCTGCTTTCCAGCCTTGGTTTGGGTAAGTATAGCTGTGCGTACTTTCCTTCACATCATATCACTTATGTTCTAAACAATCCCCTTTGAGGATAGTTTTTGAAAATATAATGCAACAATTGTGATTCATACTGCCATTATACTATGGTATTCGCGCTAAATTTTCCTCCTCCCCCCCACCACACACTACCACCACCACCACCACCACCACATGTGTGTAGTTACAACGATCGAGCGGCATTTGGTGCACCGCAGGCAATGTTCACATATCTTCAACGCGGTGCACAGTATAGAGACACTCCCACGAAGTTAACTGGAGAAGCTTATATAAAGCATGTTATCAAATCAAATAATTTAGACCTTCATTTTTCAGAGCTGCGAGTCGTGCGCGTACGTGTGGATGGGACTGTTTGTCACAGGGATACCCCTGAAATGATGAACGTTTCGGTGAGCCCTCTTGATGATGACTATCAGCGCTGCGTTCCTGACCAGCGGACTCGCATATTCTCTCCATTATGTTAAGATATGTGAGCCCTCTTGATGATGACTATGAGTGCTGTGTTCCTGACCAGCGGACTCGGATATTCTCTCAATTATTTTATGATATGCAGAGACTATACCACAAAGTTATATAGCTATTTCTTCCGATGGGTATTGTTGTGGTATATTGTTTTTAGCTTGTGCTTTATCCTAGTAAATTTTAAACATTGATGCGTTGCACTGTGGATATATTGGATGGATTTAATTGCTGATAGTTTTTCCCTTTATTTGCACAGTACAGTCATCATTTTCAGTGCCTTCGGTGCTGTGCAAATAAACACAGTATGCCATAGCAGGGCCTACTGTAAATTTTGACACGTTGCGCGGCATATACACTTTGTTGTTACAGATGTGTTGTTGTAAATTTACAATATAAATTATGACTATAACAACAAAGTGTATGCTATACACATTGCTTTTATACAGTAGGCCCAACAGTGTGCCACGCAGCGTGTAAAATTTTAACAACTTGCCAAACTATGTTCCGCAGATCCTGCTGGTATCCCAGAGACTCCGAAATTTTACCCGGTAAGAACTTTTTAAAAATAACCGTCCCTGCTGACTCAACAGCTGTTCATACTGTAAGTTACAGTAATTGCAAGTTTCTATTTTATAATATCAGGATGCTGTAAATTCCAGAAGCAATACTGTAAAAATTTAATAATTGCAATTCCAGGAATTTACCTACAGAATGCTAATTAATTGCCACAAATTGAACGCCGGCGGACATCGTTTACATTGCACTTCAGTAAAGTTTCACTTCAGTAAAGTTCACGAGTTACTGGTGTCCAGGGTCCGGTATCGTGATGCTCTCTACTGCCCTTTTATTGCTCTTCCATAGAGCAGATTGCAGTGCTGCTGAGCAGCCTAAGTATTCTGGCTTTAGGTATATACCAAAGAAGACTAAAGTCGTCCACTTTGTGCGTCACGCGGAAGGTTATCACAACGTCTCTGGCAGACAAGACCCCAAGAATGGTTACTTAAAAGAAGAACTGGAAGATGCGGTGCTAACTGACGAAGGCATTTGCCAATGCGTTATGTTGAGCACCCAAAGCCAAAATTATCTGAAGAACGCTGAGCTCGTAGTTATGTCCCCCATGCGGCGAACAATTCAAACAGCCACGTACTCATTCCCACAGCTAATAGGACATGTCCCTTTCGTTGCTATAGAATGCTTACGCGAACAAACGGGCATTCACCCATGTGATCGCCGAAGACCTATTTCAGAGTATCGAGAAAGATTCTGCCATGTAGACTTTTCGCAAGTTAAAGATGAGTCCGACCCGCTCTATCATTTATACTCCACTCGGGAGCCTGAAGAAGACATTCTGAATAGAGGGAGAGAATTTATGCGCTGGCTCGCTGCCCGCCCTGAATCTGAAATTGTAGTTGTGTCACACGCTGGCTTTCTCCGTAGGATGTTTAAAACTATTGTTGAGACTGACATGGGGAAGTCACAAGGAGAGAAGTCGCAGTTCAGTAACGGTGAGCTACGGACCGTGTTGTTCAATTTCCCAGAAATCCAAGAAGATCGTTCAGATATGTAAGCATACTGTGAGCCTTCGAGCTAATAGCTGCTGCGATTCGGCGATTCCAGCAAAGATGGATTGGTTGGTTGATTGAAACGTGTAACTTAGTTACCAGATAACGATAATTTTGAAGATAGTTGGACCATTCAATGTGATGGTTGTGCCTATACTAAATATTTACGGGGCAGTTTGCGTACCGTACCGGTAAATTGCCGTAGCACATGCATCCATAAGGGATTACCGGTATGATAGTTAAGGCTGGCATTCATGGGCACTTTTTAATAGCTTATTACTACAGTATTAGTTTGCGAATAGCTAAGACATTGGAAGGTTGGAAATGCGAAACGAAAGCCAAATCCGACGATTCGTCGGCTGAGAAAGCTACCTAGAAATCTATAACGTAAGTGGCGTTAAGATGGGGGGAAAAGTGCCTAAACAGTTGCGTACTGTATTTATCCCCCATCCGCGGACACTTTGCTGCTGTCAAAATATGGCGAGTAAACACTGGTCCCTGCTGTGTTCGGGTTCCCAGGGTTCGGTCCCGTGAATGTGAACGGGTGCTACTCTGAAGTACATATTACCGAGGAGTTCTCAGAGCAGGAGTCGTGGCAGAGGGGGTCACAGCAGGGGTCCCAGGAGCAGTCAGGGCCAAGACAGATCCGGAGCCCCCTTTACCCTTTTTGCGCACAGGAGATTTTCCAGTCCCCTTTGAACTACCATGGGGCACGTGCTGCTGCTGGCGTTGCTGCTGCTGGTGATTTTGCTGTTGATTGTACGAAGCGTATCGGGGTTGCTGGTGCTGGTGCTGGAACTGCTGCTGGTACTGCTGTTGGTGCCGTGACTTCTGCTGGGCATGGCCGTGTTGCTGTTGGTACTGCTGCTCGTGTTGGTGGTGTTGATTGTAGGATTGTTGTTGATGCTTTTGCTGATGGTGCATGTGTGCCGAACCTGTGCCGGAGTGCGTCACAGTCCGGTGGCTCCTACTGGGCTTACGGTTCGCATCCGCACCAGTATCAATGTCAGCTTCCCCAGCAGATGCCTCTCCATCCTCGACTTCGCCTTCTTCCCCCTGCTCTTCGACTGGCAGCAATGCACGCCCTACCGCGGGCCGGGGTCGTTTCTGCCCCTGAACAGCTGCTGGGACAGCTGATGGAGTTGGGATGGGTGCAGCTGTTGTTTGGGAGCTCATCTCGACAGGAAGCTTTTGCTCCCGTTTCTGCTCCTTGGAGTCTACTGGACCAGATGATTCCCTCCTCGCAGCAGTTTGGTCACTGTCATCGAAAGCCCTTTCCTGGTGTGGGAGGGAGGAAGAGTGCGCGGGTCCTGATCGTATTTGAGGAAGATGCTTCTGATGCTCCTGTTGCTGAGCTTTGGATCCAGTGGATTCTTTGCTACCACGCAGATCATCATTTTTGTCCCGGGGACTCCTACCGGTGGGATTGGCTGTGCACTGCGCCGATCTCACAGAATGTTCATGCCAATGCTGCTGGTGCTGTTGTTGCTCCCGCTGGTGTCGATATCGACTACTACTACCACTACCACCTTCGCTGCCACCCACTGCATCACCATTACCACCATCATCACCATCACCACTTCTCCTGGCAAAACGATGGTCCTGAAGATGGTGCGGGTGGTATCGCTCTCTACTATCTCTGCTTGCATATCTGCTGCCCCTGACGCCGTGCTCCATCCACCCACTCACACGCCCATCCATTCGGGCACCAGGATCAGCTCCACGAAAGTCCTTCACTGGGGCTGGAGGGTAATATCCTCCCTCGGAGTAGTACGGATGATCAGCATATCCAGCATAGTAGGCGTCAACAGATCGATCGTGCATAGCGTAGTAAGCATCCAGGGCCTGGTCTTGGCTTGCATAGTATAGATCGGGGGATCGCCCTCTGCGGCCGTCGGTTGTAATATATGGGTCCCTGTCCCTGCTCCTGTCAACACCCCCGCGCCCTGCGGAATAAGCATCATCATACCCTCCAGGTTGAGAGGCGTACCTATCCCTATCCCTACTACCACCACGGTCGCTTCTTTCAAAGGAATCATGCTGGGATCGACTGCGGCGTGGGCGGCTGCTTTCACGACCAGAACTCTTGCTCCTGCTCCTGCCTCTCTTTCTGTTACTACTACTATCGTCGGCGGTATTGCCAACACGAGGACGTGACCCTCCGCGCCCTCGGCTGGCGTCCTCTTGGTGATCTCGGGTTATTCCTTCATCCCCCACATTGCCACCTCCTGCCATAGACGCCACTTTAACTAACCCTACAGAAGGTTTCGATACTATCTCGCCCGATAACGGAACGCTTCTCTTCCCGCGGCCATTCCCGTCGATCGATTCCGCGGCCATGTGCTCAGCGGGGCTTCTTGAGGCATCAGGTTCTAGAGGTTTGTTGCTCCTATCACTGCTTCCTCCTCTTCGATTGTGATGCGTATCACTTTTGAAGCGCCCGCTATTTTCTCGTTCGCTGAGCCCTGCCGGAGTACTGGCGCCAAAGAGCGTTTTCGCGGCATCACCGGAGTTATCTAGTTTAGACCGGCCTGGTCTGCTTGCTCCTGAATTGGTCTGGCTCTGACTTTTGGGAAACTGGCTGTGATGAGAGCGATCAGCAGATAATAGCATTGACTGAGCCACATCGTGTGTCGGTTGCTGGGATGCGGAATCTTTCGTTTCTTCGTTCTTGCGGTCTGATTGTTGCTGCCGCCGTTGATGCTGATGCTGATGCTGATGCTGCCTCTGTGTGCCAGAAGATGAGTGAGAAGCACTGCTGGGAGGGGCACCCGGTGGAAGAGGAGCAGCAGGAGCAGCAGATGCTGGTGGTGATGGCGGTGGTGGTGCGGGTATGGGAGGTGCAGTCGGAGCTGCTGCTGATGAGGGCACTGCGGCAGAATCCTCACTCCCGTCACCCTTCTGCACTGCTGCTGTATTCGATTTACCATCATTCTTACGCATGGTAGCAATGATAGGATTATCACATTCCAGTTTACGCCGAGAGTCAAGGTCTGGACTTAAGTCAAGCCTTAGTAGAGCACACATCAGACGCATGTCAAGGTGCGCTATTCTTAGCCCCAAATGCTGCTTTACAGCGTCATCTGACAATGGTAATAAATGCATGAAAAGGAAAGGAACAAAGTAAATATCGCTAAGATTTGATGGTGAAGTTAACTATCATAAAACGGTGTCTGCTGGAGTTATCATAGCACTAAAACTTACCTGTGAGAATCTGGGGCTTCTCGGGCTCAACTTTCCTACTTTCTTTATCTTTGGTACTATCTTTAGCCTTTGCTTTGAGAGGCGACCGCTGAATAAAAGATGACTTCCGGTCAGCACCATTTCTATTGAATCTACTACTCCCTGCAGCAGGGCTTTTACTCAAAGGGGATTTGAAATTGTTAGCAAATCGACCGAACTGACTCCTGCCAAACCCATGACCTCCGAATCGCCCTCCTCCGCCTCCTCCAACGCCCCCAAACCGCCCGAATCTGTAACTAAAATCAGGACTGCTTCCGGAAGCAATATTGCTGGTGTAAGAGTAACCGAAGGAGTGGCGCCCTCCGCTTCCAACTCCGCCCCCGCGGCTGCTGTATCCAGTAGGGTTCGCATCAGAAGCAGCTGGAGCTGATACAGAAGCAAACCTGGAGGGGTATTCCGTAGATGGCCCCTTTCTGCTACTGCTACTTCCAAAGCCAGCCCCACTAGTATGAAATGATGAATATTCATACTTTGAACTGTATAGATAATCTTGGTGGTTGTAATGGTTGTGGTAACCTCGATCTCGATATCCTCCCCAAAAATCGCCGTACCCTGCGGCGTCATATCCACCCTCTGCACTTCCCGGGGCCGCTCCATGATAGTAACCGCTGCGAGGTGGCCCGCGCATGTACGCCTCTGCAGCAGGGTATACAGGGTGTGAGCTGGCTCCTGAATGCCTCCTACCACTGCCAGGCCCGGCAGGTGCCCCCATCCCAGCAGAAACAGCACCACCACCGGCAGCAGCTGTGCCACCAGCAGCACCTCTTGGGTAACCCGATGGAGATGAGCTCGACCTACCACCATAACAGTCATCAGAGGAAGCTCTTCTCGTCGGAGGCCAGCCTCGATTAGCATATACCATGTCTCCTCTTTCTCCACTCCCGAGGCTGTCGCTGACGGAGCGCGAAAAGGGAGGTGGTTCTCGACCAGAAAACCCAGCAGAGAACTCTGTGGAGTAGCGAGAATCCCATCCTTCACCACCACCACCACCACCACCACGACGTGCTCCGCTATTAAAGGCTTTATCTTGGTGCCATGATTCCCGCAACATTGGCTCACCTTTAACTTTCGCCCGCTTCCTGAAAAGGGAAAGAATACAGATATTGAGAAATCAATGCAGATATACTTGTTAAGTTATGGGAGTTTAAGTAGAAGATGGTACGAACCTATCGCGATACGAGTTGTCTCCTTTTGAATCATTAGGTCGCATGACTTTTTTAGGATTTTCCATACTTGCTGCGAGTAAGGGCAGGTAGTTTTATAAGAAGCTTTCACTTATACCAGTTAGGTTGGGTCGCATATAGTAGCATCGATCCGAAAAGCTTCGAGTGTGGCCATTCTTTGGCAACAAAACCCCAGCAAAGACTGCTTATCACCAGGAGGTCATTAGGTAAAACGAGGACGGTCTTACTTACCCTGTCGGGTTGTAGAGAACTTACCGGTAATTTTAAAAATTACTCGCGTTTTTCTTTGGTCCTCGTCGACTCGTTGAAAACGAAAGTTTGCTTAAAGGCTGATTATTAAAAGAAAAAGTACTGTGAGGATTGCGTCACGCACACTCTGACATTTCCAACAGTTTCGCTTCCGATTCTGATTCAGGATTCCCTCTGCTGCAACGAGTAAATTTAACTTACAGGTAAGTTACGAGTAAAAACTTTGTCAGTAAAGTGATTTTGAAATATCCTTTTCAAAGTGTCAACCAAAGAGCTGTCTATCTGATCCGACCGGAACACGAAATTGGCAAAATGGATTATGACGATGATGCCGGAGAGATAGACTCGACGGTCATATTCAAGCAAGAAGCAAGTGAGCTCACCTCACTGAGAAATCTGGAAGAAGCCCTGGCCAAGTTTGGATTCTCCAAAGATGACCGCGTTACTCGAAGAGAAATGGTGGTCATGTATAGGCAAATAAAGAAGGAAATGGAGAAAGAAATTTTCTCACTGGCAAACTCATCTCGATACGCTGAGGCGAAAGAAATGAGAGCAAACTTAAATAATATCAGACATGACTTTGATCACCTGCAAATATCCGGTGTAGAAGCTGTGCGTAACGAGCAGAATGAACAGTTCCGAAAGGCTTCCAGCGAGTTAATCTCTTCATTGAAATATCAACAATCAGTGAGCGTGGAGGAATTGGATAGATATATCGAGAATCAATGGGAAAACCATCGGTTGTATCGATCAATCCAAAACGAAAATTTGGAGCAAACGATATCTTTAATTCCGCGGCCTAGCATGCGTTATTCGAAGCGCCTGATTGAGTTGTTCAAGTCAGAATACAATCTGAATCGCTTGCATCAGTACGACGAGGCAATAAAAGTCAGAGCTATGATTGATAAAATCTTGCCCAAAGAAAGAGATGCTTTTTACAAAGCATTTGATGATTCAATAGAAAAAAAACGTCGGAAGCTCCGACAGGACCAGAAAATTGACGATGGTCGTCTTGAAGAAAAGCTTAAGCGGACACAGTGGAACGAAATCCGCAGAAGAGAGCTTGAGATGAAAGTGTAAGATTACCCTCCATTATCAACCTTCTTAACCTCTTCTGCCGCTCTAGATTGGAAAATTGATTGGTTTTGATGCATTAGATTTAATGTACTGCTTATAGAGTGCTTAATTATTATTTTTCCTTTGTTCCGTTCAGTAATGCAGCTGAAAACTATTTCCGTGGTATGTGCTAATCCACTGCAATGATATCTTGAACAAATGATTATTTTAAGTGCCAACCAACGGGTCAAAAACCACGTGAAAGATATGGGACATGCGCATTTGATGGAAAGCAAGCTCAAACCAGAGATGAGTGTCAAGCCCTCGGCCCTTTGGCAACATAGACCGGTAAGACTTGATAGTTTCTTACTCCTGCCTTTTCTTAGTGATCATTATGAGGATACCAAGAGTACTTGTGATGTTTACTGCTTGCTGCCTTTGACCTTGCCATGCGGAGAGAAGTAAATCTACAACTCAACTACGCTCTAACGATTGCATTTCTCTTCTGAAAATATCTATAGTTGTGGTTATGCGAGTTAGCATAACTGTGACTGCTTATAGCTATCATAGTCAACTTTTCTTATGCGTTTGGCTATTTTGACTGCTTGAGTCTACACTCATTTCCTTTCTGTAATGTTTGTTGTGTGTGATTGTGATGTGTGTGTGTGTGTGGGGGGGGGGGGGGTGCAGGGCTACCAAAGCACCTCTGCCTCCTTGCGTGGATCGCAGATGCTCGACACCGTACGTGGCAAGAAGGAGGGACAGCTCGTCTATGCTGGTAAGATGCTATAATAGTAATTAGTACTGCTACTTATGCTGCTACTACTACTGCAGGTGCCGTCAATTTACTTACAATATTATAAATTTTAGCTGAATTAAGTTCTTGGTATTTCGCTTGCTGTTATTACAACGTGATGCATGCAGAGTCGCTAGTTGATAAGCACGATTTTGTCGACATTCCACAAGATACCACTACTTTCTACCAGTCAAAGAGATTTTGAATGTCATCATTCTATGCATTCTGCTGTCAAACCACGACGCTGGTGATTCCATAGCCTATGCTGAGCAATCAAGTTATAGTAACAGCATGTCGGTTGACTGCCTTCTTTTGGTCAAGCGGTGCATCTATACTTATTCCTTCATTAATTTATCTGATGCTGTGGCGGTCGCGACGCCAACAGTATGTTCTATATTTCCAGTGCTGCTTGCAAAGCGAGTTTATTAGTGGTGCACGCTTCTACCAGTAACCTACTGGGACTTTAATATTGTTAATGATATACAAACCCGGTTTTTTCTACTGCTGGTAAAATTACTACTTTTCAAATCGTGTAGTACACCAACATAAGCGCCATTATGGCCTCTTCATCAAATTGTTGGATTATGATAAGATAACTTGAGGTAATTTAAAAGCTACGTCGGGGTTTCGCAATGAAGCCATTCATCGATGCTGTGATAAATTTGCATAAGCCATATGGAAGAATTCATTTATCCCTATGTACCTGATAAAACTCGAACTCTCGAACTTAGTATCAATTATAACTTTGGTACGATGATGGAACTCGTGGTGCGTGATGAGAAATTATTAAAATTTTACCGAATTAAGGAGAATTGTTGCATGTCGACAGTTTTAAAGTTATCATACGAGAAACCGGCCATCACATTAGGGGAATCTCTTGGCCCAAAAACCTTAACTTGGCGCACGTGTGTATCTCTTCCATTCTGGTGCATTGCAATTATCTTTATCTGTAGAAGGTGTGTGCGGAGGTACATGTCTCCAATCGAAGAGCTTTCTTCTGTCAATATGCTAGCAGTGCGCACTGGGTCATTTAAGCTGACCGTCACCCAGCCAACGGGCTCATTCAGTTCAATAGCGGATATATCAACTAGGTCATGCAGCGAAGTACCAGAACTGATCGATATTTTCTTGGGGGTATAGCTTTCGTCCGCTCGAAAGTCCATATAAAAGCACAACTTGGATACTGTCACTTTCCTGAGAAACTGAATAGTTATTGCATGTGGAAAGGATCCGTCCGATTGCCAGTATGTTTCGAGATTATTGTCTCGAATTTGTTCTATCCCATTGCCGGGTTTGGCACTGCTTATTGTGAAAACGGCTTCAGAGCCAAGCTCGCGGCAGTCAGTGGTACAAAGAGCGTCAGTGATTGAAACTTCCATTACTAATAATAGTAAGTTACACTATTTCGTTACCTAAACTAGGTCGTCAGATATCAACTAGACAGACCTGGGAAATCAAATCAACTGGACGTGGGGGGATTCCTGAGCAGAGGGTAAGTAACGACACATACCCTGCGGGGATATTATCCCAGGATCAGTTCTGGCTAGCCCCAACCCTACAGTAACGATAATTATTTAGGGTAAGAATACAGGCAAATCTGGTGCTGTCGTTTCGACTTAAAACCTGCATGGGTCATCCCAGAGCAGGCATCATGATAAGACCGAAACGACAGCATTCCCAGTTGGATTCTGGGGATGCTGGGATTCAGAAGTTAATACCAAATAGCTGCTCCAGTGTTATTAAGTTACTCGTAGGGTATCTAATTTTTTTCATATATATTTGCAACGCGTCGGCTAGATAGCACATATTATAGTTCTTAAGTCGATCTTTTCCCATGTGCTCCGGGTTTATGAGCGTTAAGTATAGCAGCTTTTCTGCGTGATGTATTTAACTGCTTGAGTAACCAAACACACACACACTCGTAGGGTTAAAAAAATTTACCAGGTTAGTTGACTGTGCATTAGTTTATTGATTAGATTTGCATTTGAGCTTATTTTTAAGTGTGCTTATTGAATCTGCCAGCATTTAGTGCTTATGCAATCATCTCAGAGGAGCAGGCTCCGACATTCTGAGCTCTTCACTGAATAATTGACTATAAAGTCAGTTTACACTTTTTCAGACCTCAGTAAAAGCTAGGATTTCCATGACGGAGGGAAAAATAGCAAACAGCATTCTTGGTATTTGCATTGTGGTTGGTGGCAGTGGGTGGACAGGTTCTTTTTTGGTATCACAACTCAGAAACCTCGGTGTCATTGTTCATTCGGTAGATATTGCCCTTCCCCGTAAAGAGCTGGCCCCGTTGCACTCTGATGCCGTTCAATTCCATCGTTGTGATATCACTGACACCGAAGAAGTGAACAAAGTGATTGGCTTGATCAGGCCGACAACTATTTTTCACACTGCATCAGTTGTTGATTTGAGACTTTTCCCCGCCCCCAATGTTCAGACTGTCAATGTAGTGGGTACGAAGAATTTATTGACTGCAGCGATTAAGTTCTCGGCGAAGTACTTTATTTATACCAGCAGCATTGATGTTGTGGCCCCTGAACACGGTATGCGAGATGTGGATGAATCCGCCCCTTTGCAAGATTCTAGCCCATCGAATGACTACAAGCGGACCAAGATCATTGCCGAAAAGGAGGTTATATCGACGAATACATCCGGTGGTTCCTGTGGGCTTAGAACTTGTGCTCTGCGCCCTGGGCACATATATGGTCCATGTGATGTGCTACTCCCTTACGTCGGGGCAACGCCCATTGCTCTTGGGCCGCAATGTGCTCTCATGTCCTTCACCTACGTAGAGAACTGTGCTGCAGCCCATATTCTAGCAGCTGCGCGTCTAGCAGTGGAAACCCACGCCGCCTCGTCTGCTTTGACCCCTGCTGCAGCTCAATCCAGTTCATGGCTCGATAAGCTGTGCTTGAGATCGCTCGATTGTGGGTCTGAGAAGTTAGCATCTGACGAGATTGCCATCCGGAGTAGCGGGCAGATGTCCATCTCCACATTATCTGGAGCTGCTATCTTCATTAACGACACTGACGTGAATTTTTGCAATATGTACCGTCAACTCTATAACCAGCCACCGCAAGTGTTCCGTATTCCTACCCTCATGGTGCGTTGGCTCGTCATCCTTTCACAGATAACTGAAACTATATTATTCAAGCTTTTCGGTGTGCGTGTGATGCACCCTTTTTTAGGGCTGCATAGTGCAACTCTTGAGGCTTGTGGATATTTGACAGCAAATCCAGATGCTGCACGCCGGCTTATTGGATACAACGTGAGTAAAAGAGCATCCAGTGGCACTGATCAGAAGCTACTACGGCAGGACCAGCAGCAGGAGGATCAGCTGTGGAATGGAGAGGTGGATTGGGCATCAGTTAGTTACGTTGATCAGCACGGATGAAGCCATTCGCCGAACTCGGCACTGGGCCGCACACAATGAGCTGCCATGTTCCTAAGACCCAAAACTAAAACTGCTGATCAAATTGTAGGGTACGATCAAAGTGGATTATCTTTGCTCGCTGTGCACATGCACCAGTTCTGCGAAGCATCTATTGAAGGGCTGGTTACAATATTAAGGCGTACTCATGTATATAAGATCGCTCAGCTGAAAAGGTATAAAAAATACTTTGGTATACCAAACAATTTTAGTGTTGGTTATTTGTAATAAAACTTGGAAATAGAGAATAAATTCAGTTTATACCCTGGGATAGAAAATCAACATTTCCAGACTAGAAGCTAATTGCGTATATACTGGAAGGATACGAGCTGGAGCTACCTCTCTGTAGATCACCCTCTTCAGACACTGCCAAGTAATGGTTGCCACCAAATGAGAAATATTCCCAGTCAGTGGCGCCGAACGTGTCCACTTGTGAGACCAGAATGAAGGTGCCAATACTGCTCGCATCACAGGAAGTCTTCTGAGGTAAGCCGCAAGAGTCGCCTGCTGTAAATTTACCAGCAGCAGCGTCATGACATTCCGTGATGCGATTCGCACTGGTACAGTGTGAGTAAACACACTCTTCGTCTTGATGCTGCTTGCTTGTCTCCATTTCACTGATAGCTTGAGAGACAAAACAACCACTTGAGCCAACTAAATGATCGTCGCAAATCTTCTCATTTCTGAAGCGACTACTGCACACAGAGTTGTTAAAAGCATGATCGGAGAGCTGCAGCTCGAATACTGGTGATGCAGAGTCATAGCGCCTCCCTTGTCGATCTCCAAAATTAGCGATAGCGAGGAATAGCCTATCCTTAATAACGAAGAACTCAGCTGCGTGTGCCCCATCAGTGGAAATAGCTTGAAAGTGCACGTACCTCCGATCCATGAAATCCCATAAATATATCTGAAGTATGCATTTGGTAATCCATATTGTTTATCGAATCTAGTGTTATCTATTGATACGTATCAAGGATATTGATGGTGCAATGGATACAGCTTACTGCAACATACGCTGCCTAGTAAAATTGTGATTCTTATATCTTACGTTGGAGGTTATCGTGGGGCCACCCTCATCCTATCCTCGGAAAGCACAAGAAACTGTAGTCCCTTAAATTCTACAGTTTCAGCATCGTGCGCCCCTTTGGAGGGGAGTGTTTGTATATCATGAAATAGCAATGCAGTGTCGTCAAAATGGTAAACCTTTGACTGAGTATGCCAACCATTGTCGTGATAAGAGGCGCCAATGAGATACTGTTGACCATCGATTGATGCTAAAGCACAAGATGCCACTCCAGTTAATGGTAAAGTCTGCACCAATGTTGCAGTTGCACCAGGGCTATGAATATTTGCAGCGATTGCAGTGCCAGGTTCAGTCAATGTGTGGGAGTTGGGTCGCAACTCAATTCGATACACACTAATCCGGGAGACGAAATTTTCTGCCACAACCATATATGTGACCCCATTATGGTAGAAATGGTCTGTCTGACCAGGACCGGAACTTTCTATGGTAAAAGAGTTCTGAAACAATCCCAGCGAATCATCCCACAAATAAGTTTTAATTGCTTTGCAAGAGAATCCCATTTCACAGTCATAATAGTTCGGAATAACCAATAAATGGCTTTTAAAGTTGCTATGTGCATGTGTAATTGCGAACCAATCAGCGCCATGAGCCCCTTAGATGGAAAGTCCTGAATCAACTTTAGCTCAATGGAACGTTTATTTTCGCTGGCTTTTCTTTGGTGAACTTCATATAACCTTGATAATGCACCCATTTTAGCATCTGTACCGTCCCAAAAATTTGCGACAACAAGATATAGGGAGTTAGTATCATCATTGGTTGATAGAAAATGTTCAAAGCCTGCAGCCCCTTGTGTTAGCACTTCTGAAACCTTTTCAAGAGCGAACGCTTTCGAAAGAGCGGTTGTAGAAAAAAGCACTAATAAAGGGCACAGAATCTGCATTGGATACTTGCACCATATACATGAATGTCAAGGGTGAATGAATATACTGCTTCGAAAAGTAACCAGCAAAATCATCAATCCTACTGAATCCTGCAGCGCCAAGAGCAGCAGGAAGCATCGATAATGCTGGGGTTAATAATGAATTAAGAAGACTCTTGTAAGACCAATCCCCTCTGGAGTCCTGCTGGAATCCTTGTTCTGGAAGCCAGGGAAGCACAATGAATGAATGAATGAGTGAGAGAACCCCTGCTGGAAGTGTAAGTTAGCAGTGTCGGCGGCGGTGAGGTATAATCTCTGCCGTTATATACGGGCTGATAATAACCGTCCTTCCATTTCCACTTCCCTCATCATCGGATGATCCTGCTATCCCAGTATCCCACAGTGTCTGTACCGTCAGCAAAAAAAACAGAATCAATCGATCCGGTTCATGGTCGTAAATACTGTAAGTCCTTACAAGTGAAGTGTCAGCTTAGCGCAAATCGGAAAGTTCTCACTTACGTGAACGTCGAAGCCAACTCATTCTGCTTTGGTGGCAAATTTCCTGCAAGAGAAGGCCCCATTGCAAAATAGTGGATTTTCTTCATCACATTTAGATCGAGTCACGGCTAGAAGCTTGCGTAGAGAGCATTTATTTACCATGTTAACATTCACATGCATACAGCGTAGATGGACTGGTGTGCGTCGCATGCCCCCGTCGTTTCGGATAATAAAACTTATTTCGAGCAGTGTTGAAGCCACGTATATCCGGAAAAGCCCAGTGGAGCATATC
>CAXIWF010001491.1:0-12892 GCA_964036045.1 Eutreptiella sp. 'Long Island Sound 2002' | reverse complement strand
CTGGGTGGGGAGCTTGGGGGGGTGCACCGTGCGCTGTGCCCCCTTTGTGCGATCAGTCGGCTGTTTTCCCACCACCGGTAGCCATGGGTCCCAGGGTCCTGAATTCGGCACCCTACAGCCCCTGCTGGTACACCAGGGATTTTTTGTTTGATCTTTGGTTGTCTTAGAACTCTCTGAGTTTTTGACCCACCCACCCGCCCAACCCAGGTTGTCTAATCCCCTCTTGCTGACTCCTCACCCCACCCACCCGCCCCAACCCTAGGATCATGGCTTTTCACAACAGCTACTCATATTGGCACAACGTCCGGGAGGCGGGCAAGAAGCAAGGAACAAGGGAGAGGGGTTAGTTTGGAACCACGCCCACATCAATTTAGCGTCCAAGGGAAAACGGTGGTAGGCTGCTGCCCGCGTGCATGGCACCCCCGAACGGCTGCTTGACCTCCGTGGTCTTGAGCTCGGGCGTTTGCCTCGCGAAGCCGCCTTTGTACTGTTCCTCGGGCAGGGACCCTCGCCGACCCCGAAGTCAATTTGTCACTTTGACTGGTGCTTGGTGCTCGTGGGATTGGGAGACTAATAGTAAACTTGATGGGTGCGGTGCACCCACAAGCGCGTGACGGCACGACTCTTTTTGAAATGGCAAAATGCCCAAAAGTGTAGGGCGATTTTAGACGCCACCCCCATAAATGCCATGGACCCCACGAAGCCACCGAAGTCGGTTGCCAGCACTGGAAGGGCTGTTGGGTTGGCTTGGTGCAGAGCGTACGAAGGCGGGGGGTGGAGGCGGGTCTACCTCGCCAAATTGGACCTACAAAATTCCTTGTGGAGCATATGGCTCCCGAGCGCATGGCAGTGCATCTTTGTTGTGAACGGGGTGAAAAGGGGGGGAGGCGCTGTATTAGGCTACCCTTTGGCTAGGCGTGCAGCCTGGTCACTTGCCAAACATTGGTCAAGGCGATCGTTGATGGGGCGGTCCGAAAGGTTAGGGGGAAGTACGGGGTATACATCGATGACATACTGCTGGCAGCGCGCTCCCGCAAGAGGCTCAAGGAAATGGTGAGGAGGGTATCGCGCAAACTGAAGTGGGGGGGTTCATCATCGGAGATAAAACCGAGCCCACACCAACAGAGGAGAACGTGTTCATAGGCAAGAATATAGACACGCGACTGGGGTGCCCAAGCAACGCGGTAGGAGAAATCATGGGCTCTCTCAGTATGTGGTTGCGGGGGGGGGGGGGGGGGCAACTATTGGGCGCCGCTGACACGCAAACGGCACACCATGCCGCATCCAGCACAGTCCCAACACGCCAACTACTGGGCTCCGCGAACGCGGAAACGACACCAGCAAGAGCACCGGCCGCAGCGGCCGACAGAAAGTAGCGACCCGACGCAACATGCGAAGGGAAGAACGGGTGACCGTCCAGGGCCCTGTAAAGGAGCAACAACCAGACGGAATGTCACACAGGGGGGGGGGGGGGGGCAAGTGCTTACACCAGGGGACAGGAAGATTTACGCGGGCGGTGGCGAAGGCATAGCCACAGTGCTCATATTCTCCATGTTGCCACAGCAAGCCTACGGGGGAATGTTCAACGTGCGGGGGGCTAGCAAGTGTTTGTGGACGCAGCGGAGCAAGGCCAACAATTCCGCATTGGGCTCCTGGGCGGCCTGGGATTCTATCGCAGCGCAATGTGCCCTAGTTGGGTGAGAATGCTG
Source organism: Eutreptiella sp. 'Long Island Sound 2002' (assembly GCA_964036045.1). Lineage (NCBI taxonomy): Eukaryota > Euglenozoa > Euglenophyceae > Eutreptiales > Eutreptiaceae > Eutreptiella > Eutreptiella sp. 'Long Island Sound 2002'. Next base: position 11,183 of record CAXIWF010001491.1, on the reverse strand, counting down.
CAAAAAGCATAGATATATGGTATCTATTATGTGGCCAAGCTAGCTGCTTATAAAGGAAAGCAAAGCGTGATAATGGGCATTGATGGCAACGTCGGTCGCGTGCACGTCATCAAGCTGCATGCATCGGCGCCCTACCAGGCCCGTGAGCGAATTTTGAGGCGTGTTTTGTGGCTCCGCGAGAGGGGAGGGGGGGGGGGATGGCAAAAGTGCCCCCACGCGTAGCACTGAGGCTGTCTGTGGATTGTGAATTGCCAGTCCACTGTTGTAGTGCAGGGGGAGGACAGGGGGGCCACGCTTCCCCTCCCGATGTACACCACAAATTCACCGCAGGTGAATTTGTGGTGTACATGGGCAAGCGGGCATATGCCTACAAGGCACCAAGGCCCTCACACTGGCAAAAAAGTGGATTAGCTCCGTCTCGGCCTATGGAGTGTTCCTGGGTGTGCATTGGGCTACATGGCTGCCTCTACGGGGAATCAAGTGCCAGGCGTGGCCCCAATGGACCTGAGGCAATGTGTGGTGGTCAGGATGTAGCCCACCGTGGGAGAAGTCTATGACCGAGTGCACGCTATGTGGTAAGTGGCACTCTGGCACCCCACATGGAATGTTGGTCCAATGCCACCAATGGCGTGTTGTGTTCCCACGTGAATTAATGGGCACAGACATGGGGCCAATGGGAATCTTACACCACGGCTTGGATGGCCTCGGCGACCGCAGAAGAAAGGCTACACATCGCCAAGCTCCGCATCCTGGAAACCTTAGCCGACGCCTTACCCCCTGAGGAAACACATGACCTTCGATACCAAGTTGCTTGGCATCAATATCACTGCTTGCACTTCACCACAGCTCAAGAACACCTTGCTTATGCCCACGGACACACGGCGGCGCTCCACCAACGCGTTAGACAACACACCAGTGTGGTATACCGCACTAAGGCAGTGTGCACGTAGACCATCTCCTGCAACCTAACCGCAGCCTAACTGATCAAGTATGCTACAAACCCCTAGCACCAAAGAGTATGCAGGAGGCGGACCTCAAAGCGGCCATGCGTAAGCAAGCCCCCACCCACACATATCCTGCAAGCGGAATACACACACTCCCACACCAACACACTGCTACAACAGCCATCACATCAACCAACGGATACCTAGCAGGCTATAGTGGAATACCCGTGTACAGGTCAGGGGAACCCCCGACCCACGGCACCGGCACGCACTAATGTGGTGTCCGCCCCCGACAAGCTTGCAACGACCGCTCTACTATCAGGCCGCGATACCGAGTAGTTGTGGCAAGAAATGGGCGAGACCGAAGAATGCATGTAGGTTGTGGGGACATCGATCTAGCTGCTGGCCCGCGTCCATTGTCAGTATGTACAGCTTTATCGAACTATGGAAGCTAGATAACGTGTCTCACAATCGTTGGAAATAGTCATGGCTGCATCACTCTGTGATCCAAGGAGCGGTATTTGCTCATAGAGGCCTCACACAACAATTGTTGGAGGCACATAGGGGGTGGTACGCCCTTGCCCGGTCCTTTAAGGCTCACTGCCACACCATTTCCTTGCAATGGGGAGCGGGTGCAAGTAACTACGGCGCCGTGACCATGTTGGAGGGCACTACCCTGCAAAGTATTGCCCACCGTAGGTCAAAGGTCCTATTGTGGACACATGGGCAATTGCGGTACATGTGCACGTCATTCGCCCGATGGGCGTGCCATGTAGCCGGCTACTGTGATGACCCCAGACCACAGATATAGTCCCTCGGCAACTCGCGCAGAAGCTCGTCACTAGTTGACCGGGTGCGACGGTGGGAGGCGTGCCGCTCGGCGCAGAGGAAGGCACGAGCGGCTCATTGATACATCTTTGCATGGAAGCCGCCATCCACGAGTCTCTCGCGCGGAGGTAGCAGTGCGCCATTGCCGCCAGCGTCTCAAAGTGTTTGAACACAGTCCGCAGGTTGTGCAAAGTCAAGTCATAGGCCAGCAACATGGGTCCTCCTAGAGGCGGCACGTCAGGCGGTCCTCTGCATGTCAAGGCAATGGAAACAGCCCTGCAGCCCATCGCCTAGGAGGGTACGGCGCCATCCAGCTAGCAAGACATAACCCCACCCGACGATCCACAAGGTACCTCAGGATGCCGTACAGTTCAGCGGCACTTCATAACGGCATGGAACTCGTCATGGCAGACATAACCTGCAGGACGGTGGTTGCGCCACCAATGCATATGCAATAGGCTGCGGACCTCTCTTCACTGTACGCCCTCAACATGCCGGAATGTGTTCAGCATGATCTAGATCACACATGTGTCCCTGCCCCTGAGGCATAGCGCAGTTGTAGCACAACAGCGAATGTAGGCACACGTTGCATGTACGACTCTGACTTTAGCTACTCGTAGAACCACCCAAGTTTTTCAATCTGGTGTCGTGGTGACAACAACAATGACACACAAAAGTTTCAAGCAGGCAACGGACTCTCATGAACTGAGTTTTGATCCAGGTTCTTCAACCGGTGGTAGCTGCAGCTTTATGGATGTGACAGTTTACACCCAAGTCTTGCCCCCTGTGGTGTCCTTCTTGAGGACACACCTCACCTGTGTGAAACTGCAGGTCCTAAGATGGAGGCTGTACATGGTTTTGGACCCAATGTCCATGGGCGCTCGTGGCTGTGGACCCTTTGAGGGGCTGCTGCACACGCCTAGCGCCGCAACACAAAAAAAGAAGGTTTTGCGGTGGCAAAACGGCCAAGAATCAGACGTTGAAGATTTTTTCATTTGTCTGTTCAATCATGGTTCAACGCATGTGGTAAGCAAGGAAGGCTGCACAATGAAGGCGGTGGCCTGGCCTGCCTCAAACACTGACTTTTTCAAACACATAGTCATGGGTGCTGTCAGCGTCCTCTTGAGTGATTACATGTATACCCCCTGCCAGGTGCAGTTGTAAACAGCATGCTTCTGCTGTTGCTGATTGGGGTAAGTGCTGCACAACATGATCGGTATGTTGCAGACTTCCCAGTACGTATGCGCGGGCTGCAAAATAAATGAGGACAGTGAGCTTGGATGGGATTGTAGCATCCCTGATTGGCATCATGGGTAATCACAAATGCGCAAAAATCCAATTTGCTTTGATGGAAACCGAAGTGGATGGGCAAACAATCGTGAGATCGCTTCATCGACAGTCTGTTCAATCTTGCGCTTATTTTTTTTTTGATACGGATAGGCATGGAGCGGGGGTTACAGGTTTTTACACCCGGGGGTACAAGCTCGCACAACGGGGTCTTCCTATGTTGGCTGCATCTTTGCAATGGAGGGCGGTTATCGTTCCCCCGGTGCAAAGTCTGCTTTTTCAGAGTGCCTACCTCCCTCACATCCAAAGACGTAATTCTCTCCGCAAAATGGAAGACTTCCTCACCTCCTTGCTCAGTGCGAAACGGGCCGGCGACAAGCTCTCGCCCAAACGGAAGCCCGGGTCCACAAAAGGGCCAAAAGCCCCTGGGGGTAGGGGCCCCATTGACGAGGATGATGCGGAGGAGCGGGAGATCCAGCAGGTTGTCCAGCTTCAACAGGGCGGGCCCTCCGGGGCGCCCCGCATCAGCGGGACCCACGAGGTCCAAGTCCACCGCAACATGCCCACGACCCTCCGCGAGCGGCGGCAGAACATTCTGACCGTCGGCGACGCCGAGAAGGATGGCGCCAGTTACGTAAGGCTGACCCCGCAGGAGCGCAAGGAGCGCTGCGACGCGCTGCTGCACCGCATCGCCAATGACGAGGCGGAGTTTCATTCCGCAAAGTTCTTCAACTTGGGGCTCGGCGTCGACGGGGCCCTGCGCCTGCGCCACGCCCTGGCGAGCAACCACACGCTGCGGAAGTTGTACATGACGGGCAACGGTCTGGGACCCGACGGCTGCAAGATCCTGAGCAGGTCGCGGGATCTGCCCCGACGGAGGCCCCCTCGACCTTCTGGGGCGGGGGGGGGGGCGGCACCGGCACAACCAAAGGCGACGCACGCACTCTGTGCGAACACAGTCGTTGTATGCGCAGGCAATGCACATGACTGAGCGAGAGACCTGGGGGTCCTTTAGCACCGAGATCTGTCCTCATATGTCCGCTAAGGACCCCTTAAGGACAGCATGTTGGGGAGGCCAGACAGAAAGAGAATTCGCAGCATGATTGCATTTGCAGAGTTGTGCTTGCATGCACAGGGTGTAGCACCAGCACCTGAACCGCCAACCCCCGGTGGTTAATAGCCGATTTGTTTGTTTGTTTGTTCGTTGCCCACGGAGTGCGCAGTGCCCCAAAAGGATACCACTGCAGGAAGTATGTCAGAATTGCCGAAATTTCTTTTCTGGAGTGGCAAAATTGCACCATGAAACTCGTAATTTGGGTTTGTTTGGCTTCAGTCAGCCCTTTTCAGACGGATTTGCCAGTGCTGTGCTTGTCGTGGTATTGATGCTTGTTCGTCTCACATGGGATGCGCCAAGCTCAATTGGCATGCTCTGTGGTAAACCCCTGCCCCATTTCCGCCGAACCTTTCGGTTTTACTTTACGTCTTTACGTTGCTACCTTTTCTTTTCTGGAATATTTGCAGTAGGGGGTCCATGTTCATATGAGCCTGCTTTGATTTGAGCTGCAGGATCTTGAACAAACAATATGTGTGAGGAACTGACGGTGTCCTTCTTCACCGTTGGAAACTCTTTGTTGGGTTGCAAAGAGAAATTACAACATGAATCTTTTTGTGAAACTGCTGACTGCAGCAAAGTGGTTGGGGTGCATGCAATCGCATGTGCCCTGTGCGCGCAGCGGTTCCCTCCATGCTCCCCTGGAGAAGCCTCTTACCAATTCCCACAGTTGGGTGTTCGTTTTCCTGGGGTTCCTTGCGTTTGTGTGCGGGGTCGTTTGATGTTGTTGCAGTTTGTACAATTAACATGCTGCTTTGTCACATGTCGCCCTGACGGACAGCATAGGACAATGAAATAGGCAGTGACACAGGCCGGACTATGCTGGCAAAATCTCAAAATACGATAGGATGTGCATGCAATCTGCCTCTACAGCGCTGCTGCCGATTTTCCAAAAACCATAGCAAGTTGCTCGGAACGCCCGGAAGAAATTTGGGGCGCGGCATTCCAGGAAAGTACGGCTCCAATGTCCTGGGGAATGTTGGCTGGTGCTTGCCCGTGACGTTGCTGGGACTATCTGGAAGACATTTTGGGGTGTGGCGTTCCAGGGATTGAGGCCTTCAATGTTGGAGGAATGTTGGCCGGTGCTTGCAAGCAATGTTGCTGGAACGCCGAGAAAACATTTGGGTGCCGGCGTTCTGGGGAAGGACCAAATGTCCCTTTCGATACACCTAGCATCTCCTCAGGACCATTGTTCACCATTTTGAAAAATTTGAGACGATATGCTTCTCATTTTGGTGCCCATTTGTGCATTCTATGCTTTGCGTCCTGGCGACGTGTGAACCACGCAACTGTCACAATTTGCACAATTTTGAGTTGCATTTTGCATACATTTTTCAACAAATTCGCACCATTTGGCGCAAATTTTGCAGTGTTTTCCAGCACAATTGAACCAGCTGGGGCAGGGTTGTGCTTGAATGGAAAATTGGAAGGAGCAGGATCACCCGTCCCACCCTTCCTCCAGGGATTCCGTTGGCACAAGACACCAAGGGACAGAAAGGGAGTGCAGGGAGGTAAGGATAGGGATCAAGGGATCTGGATCAAGGGATCAAGGGCGCTGGACGGGAGTCCAATGGGCACTGCTACCTACAGACGGAATGGGTTTGTGGATAGGACAAGGGTTAGTGGTGAGAGGCCAATAGCAGAATGAGCCCCACCAGCTTCAGACAGCAATCCAGTCATGCGTCATGCCAACCCCCCCACCCCCTTGCATGCAAAACTGGCAAAAACAAGAAAAGCAAAAGACTGACAGCAAAATGCCTGGGCATGCTGCGCACCATTGATGGGGAACACTTGGTGATCCTGGACCCCTGGGCCCTGTGTCAAAATCCTGCGTCCATGGTAGTGATTCCAAACTTTACCACCACGGTAATGACTGAATGTGAAGCATGCCAACTTTCTTAGGGGTGCTGCCCGGGTCCGTGAATGTATTTCTTTGGAAAGTGCATGTGCTGTACGGGTCAGTTTCGGCATGGGACGGACGCCAAGGGGCAGCAGCAGCTTTTGTGAGCAGAGGGACAACTGTCCCAATCTCACCCTCCCAAAAGTACAGTTCCCCAGTGGCTGCTGACACACTTGGCCTTAATGGCACCCGCCTACGCCCCCACCCCAAGCAAAACAGGGTAAGTCTACCAAAGGTTCCCCCTACACCTCCGCTCAGCTCACCTAAATTAGGCATTCTCCCTCCCCTTCTGAAGCCCTCCCCGCCCCCGTTGCAACAAAAAATGCCTTAGGCTAAAAGCCAAATTGTATACCAGAAGGCTTTTTTGGACCATTTTTTGTATGCAAACCTTCGGGTCTCAAACCCCTATCCCCCCCCCCCCCACCCGTTCAAGCACAACCATGATCTTGGGTTTGGGGCCCAGGGGCCATGTAGGTCTCCATTGGGAACCCACAGCGGCAAGCCTCCTCCAACTGTCAGGGCCATTGCAGTGCATTCCAGCCTAACAGCCATCGACATCCAGTGCAACAAGATCGGGGTCGAAGGGGCGTTGCGCCTGAGCGAAGTGCTCATGACAAACAACACGTTGTGTGACCTCAACTTGGCCGGCAACGCCATCATGGACGAGGGGTGTGAGGTGTGTTGCCTGGAGCTGCACAAGGCCAAGGCGCAGGGCATGGGGGTCATGTTTGCATTCCATACGTTGCGTACAGTTCCGTCTGCTGCACACACACACAGGGCTGTCCTTCACAGGTATCCTGGCTCAGGCAACCCAGGGACCCCCCGCCCCCCCTTACTCCATGGGGCCATTGGGGCCCACTTGGCTGCGCGATTCATTTGGGCCATAAGGCCTTCTGTAGGTTGCATGCCTTTCTTGTCCACTGGGGGCCTAATTGGTCACAAAACTGCCCGATGTACCTCTTTCTCAGCCTGATACACTGCCTTGTCCTCGCCTTGGATGATTGGACCCCCCCCCCCCCCGCTATTACCCTTCACACTCGCCAAAGAGGCACCATTTTTGTGGATGCCGCTTTCGACGGTGATCATTATAAGGTACCCCCCCACCCCGTGCCTAGGAACCGCCTTGTGCAAGAACCGCCCCCTGGTTCCACGATCGAATTCTCGCACGACTTTTTTTAACCAGGGTATTGGGTTTTTCATGGTTCTGGTAGGACAGCTATTCAGGTGTGCAGGACAACATTTCATCTGTGTTGCTACAGTTCCCCCCATCAGGGGGGACCCCCCATCAGTCACTCACAGGTGCACATACCCCTTAAACCCCTCCCTGTGCTGTGCTGGGTCTGTGTTACTGAAGCTCATCTGAACGTCATATTTATGCCCCCTGGCTTGCAGTATTTGGAAGCTCATATTTGCTTTTGTACCACCTCTTCCATTTCACAAGGGACATCATGGATGATGATGCAGTCCCCAAGCATTTTAATATCCCAGAACCCAAGCCCAAGCCTAAGCCGAGGCCAGCTCCAAAGGTGACCGCAGCACCGAAGCCTGGCCCCAAGGGGCAGCACAGACAGGAATTCAGGATGGTGTATCACAGGAAGAAGGGTTTCACGTCTGAGCCAGTTGAACAGTAGATCATCCCATGCACGTTGGAAGGCACACTACAGCCCAGTCAGCTGAGATCCACTCCTTTGGTGTTCATTTGTCAACGTGGTTAACTGTGGGAAAGGAGAGGGCGCGCATGTCCCGGTGCAATGCGCCAGAAAACTTTTTTCCGCCGGACGGGGCTGCCCATGGTCATGCGCAAGAACCGCCCCCTGGTTCCACGGTCGAACATTGCCGGTTCCTGGGCAGGGGGGGGGGGGGTTTGTGGGCTACATTTCTTGGAGGACGGATCTTCAGCTGTAGTCAGTTCATACAGCACGAAGCCGAGCTTGAAGCTATGATCTGTGATGTCCGCCTTTGTGAACATATTGGATGGCCAACCTTTTGTCGAGTGGGCAATATTTGGACAGTGCTTGAACAGGTTTCATCATTTAGGGCACGCTCAGGGCTGAAGCGATAGAACAGACATTTGAGTCGTCTTTTCTGTGCTGTGTCTGGCAACGCTTACAAGCCATGATCTACCTGTCTTGGGCCCCAGGTGATTTAAATCATGCAGATCGCTTTTCCTGTATAGATAGTGATTGGAAAGGCGACTTCAACGCTGCAGAAGCATCGGCCCTTGAACGTCTTTTGGCGTTGCAGTCTTACAATGGTCTACCCGCCCCCGTATGGATTTTGGGCTTTCCGAAAGGTAGACGTGGGGCCTTTCGTAACTTGAAGAATAGTGTTCCACGGGCTGCACAATCTTCATCGTTTTCTGCACAGGTTTCTCGCGATGTGAATAAATACAGAGACCAGGGTGAAATAACAACATGCCATTGCTTTGTTGCTTGTTTTATGTGAAAAACACGTGTTTACTGTAGGGAAACTGGGGTTTTGCATGGTTTTGTTCCCTACGGTCACTGATGCTTCTCAATCTATTTTTGAATATTGCCTTGGGAGCCCCGCCCTCCCATCCAATGGCGGTATGCAGGGACCCACCCTCCCGCCCAGAACTAATGAGTGTCTATGGTTTCACAAGAACCTTTGCTACAAACCTTCCAGGGTGAAATAGCAACATGCCACTGCTTTGTTGCTTGCTTTCTGTGCAAAACTGGGGGTTTTTATCCCTTTGGGAAAAGTGCACTCAGTGGTGGTGTTGAGGTAGTTTCCTTTGGCCGGGTGTGTTAGGGATGGGTTGTTGTGTTGAGCAGGCGACCTCGTCTGGCTGAGGGACCTCGCGAGGCACGGGGTGCTCCTGGGCTGCACAGAGGCTTCCTGCCATTGTAAAGCGGACTTCCGCACTGTGATCAACTTGGGAAAAAATGCTGCACAATTTGTCCAGAGTGGCATGGCGGCCCTCCTCAGTAGAGTACACTGAGCTTCGTGCCCCGCGTTTGCGCTTTGTCTGCTGTACATCCTGTGCATCGCATTTCCGTTAAGGTAATCTGCAACGCGCTCATCTTCAATCGCAAGTCGCGTGTCAACACCCTCAACCTCGGCAACAACAAGATCGTGCAGGCCGGTTTCCACCTGTCGAAGCTGATCCGCCAGAACAAGACACTACGGCACTTGTACCTGTGGCGCAACAACATGGGCAACCGGACGCGCGGCGGGGAGTCATCCTTCTCCTACATAGGGGAGGCCATCCCATTCAACAGGTGGGAGGCACGCTGCGCACTGCAAGGCCACAGCCCAACCCTGAGAGGAGACACCGTTGGCACCCGCCCCCCCACAATACCTACCCCCCCAACGCAGTCAGAGTTGGAAAGGGGCATGCCTCAGCCACCCTCCCCCCCCCTTCTTTCATTTGCATGTCCCGACACCAGTTTGGGCGCCGTTGCTGTTTTTCCTGGGGCACCTGCAGCGCCTTCTTGGAAAGAATTAGGACCCACCTACATTGCACGTGTGACTCAATGGAGGCCGTCCATGTTCTGATGTGTGACTCAATAGGACCCACCCGCGCCGGACATGTGTTTGTGACCAGCGCACTGGATGTTGTTTCACTGGGGGATCCCCCTGGCAGGCCTCAGAGCCCCGCACCGGCTGGTCCGCGGGATGTGCTGTTTGGCACCGGGTTTGTGTAATGCTACGTTTTTGGAGTACAAGTGTTCGGCCAAAGCGCTGGACTTTGCGGGTGCCTCCGCAGACCCCTCCCCCCGCTCCTGCATTGAACATTACTGCAGGGCGCTTCCCGTTGATGTGTGGGAAGACAGACTGAGACATCGGAGGTTGAACGCTGACACGCTGGCGCTGCTCTTGGGACCACTGGTCCCATTGGTATCAGGGGGGGGGGTTGGAACAGACGAAATCACCTCGAAGAGAGGTTGTTAGATCAAGCGCAGGCGCGGGCGTCGTATACCCCCCTTTTTTGGGGTCATTTGCTTAGCATACCCCAAGGCATGATATTGGATGTCCAACCCCTTGTAAAATCATTATTTTGCCCAGTAAGACCATCCCCCAATGGATTTTTTGATTCTGAGGCCTCTATCCCCTAAAACTGGATATCATTGTTTTGAGGGGGGGGTGGGGGTGGGGGGTGGGGGGGGGGTCAAAAGTTTTCGCTCAGAAGGATCCAAGCAGTGGGGAGGCATATCGCTGTCACACCACCGCCGGTCGAAGGGTAACGCAGCCAACGCAAAGTTTTTGGTCGGCGGTTCGAATGCTGGTCGGCCGACTGTTGGCGCCGGCGGCGGCGCCACATTCGCCCGACCGGGGTTCGTACCGCCGACCAAAATTGGTCTGAGGCGGCATGTTTCCCCACTTCTTGGGGCCGCGTCTGCCACTGACAAAAAACCCAAACTGTGTGTATCTGTCTGACTGACTGCTGGCCTGGCTAAGGGACTGATTGGCTGACTGTCAGCCTCTCTTCGAGGTGCACTGCCGAAGGCAATAGAATTTGGAACTGCAAAATTTGGCGCAACAAAAGTGTGCGAATTATGCAATGGTATTTTGAGGTCCGTCGCCATTTTTTTCTATGTGCCATTGTCAGAGCTCTTGGCCTGCACATTCCCCTTGTGCCCACGCAGTTTGCTCTACAGGGGCCCTTTGGCAGGCTCCAAGCCTCCAGAAAATATCAGCAACCAACCAAAGACCCGCAGGAATGGCAACCAACATTCGCGGTCTACGCTTGTTGTGCCAGAATCTGGGAATTTTTGTACCAAAATTTTTCGGTGGTATTTAAGAAGTGGTACCAAATTTTTCTCCCATGGAATTGCGCAATGCCGGATTTCGCACGCACCAAATCCCCCCCTCCCCCCTGCAGGGACTTGCTTGAGCCGGGGGGGGGGGGGGTCCGGGGGAGGGGGGAGAGGGTCCAGGGGGGGGGGGCCACCCCCCCTGTCAGAATGAAAATTAAACAAGTCCCTGCCTCCGTGACCCCTTGGTATGGTGAACGTGCATGGTGCACAGCAGCCTTCCTGTCCAACAATGGGGAACTCGTTGGCCCGCGCCCCCGGACACACAGTTTGCCAGGGGTCAAAATGCGGATCGGGAGGTTGGAGAGGGGCTGTGCATGGTGTGCGTGCGTGCA
>CAXIWF010001490.1:0-19228 GCA_964036045.1 Eutreptiella sp. 'Long Island Sound 2002' | reverse complement strand
AAGAGGGGCGTGAGAAGAGAAGCGGAAGCAGGAAGCTTTCTTAAGCCACCAATTAGTGAGAACGAAAAGGGCACCAAACATGATACCACCAAAGAAGGAAGAATAAAGAACGCAGGATTGATCAAAATAAGAAGAGAGAAGTTCAATAGCAGGGGAAGAAAATGTCATGAAGTACCGCCTTCGGCGGCACGGGCTCCGCCCGTAGGAAGTTGGAACTGGGCGATAATGCCAAAGGCGGATGGGCGCAGACCAGCCCGCCTTTGGCGTTCTGGTCTTCACCCATATTAGTAAGAACTAGGGGAAAACCCCAAGCGCTTTTGGGCGCGCCGGGGTGAACCCCTTGCGCCTTTGGCGCTAGGCCCGCCGGATAAAAGCCAATAGTCAAGGGCGTAGAAAGGAGAGCAGCACAAAAGAGGAAGAAACAGGGAATTTATCAGGGGCGGGATCTCTGGAATCCCGCCCTAGGAAGATAGAAGTGAGAACTGGGCGAGAATAGTGATTACTGGGCCAGGGTGGATGGGGAGAATATGGATAAAGAAGGCGTAGAAAAGCGGGCCCGCCAAAGGCGGTCCGGAAGGGAGAGATTCAAAAGGGGGAAAAATGTGTACCGCGTAGGGCGGCAGGGGCTGGGCCCTGCCCCGCAAGGCGTTAAAAAAGAAGGAAGAAGAAGAAAGAGAAATAGAGAAGAAGCAGAGCTAGGAGAATCCAAGAGGCAAGAATGGGTGAACCAACAGAAAAACCAGCAGGGATATATCTCCAATGAGAAGATTGGCTACGAAATAAGGGATAAACTAGCCAGATCCAAAGGAGAGGGTAAATGAGTCCAAGAACTAATAGGAAAGTAGAAAGAAAAGAACCAAAAGCGAAAGTAGAGGAGAAATCGGCAAATAAAAGTAAGAGGTAGCCTTTAGAGAAAGAATAGGAGGAGATAAATAGACCAGATGCCAGGGATAAGTTAAGCAAAAACCAAAAGCGAAAAGGGTGGTAATAGGAAAGAAATAGAAAAGGACTCATAAAAGGCATAAAGGTTGGAGTTTTGACGGGGCTAGACATAAGATACCGCCTTGGGCGGATAGGCGCAGCCCAGTCGGGAAGAGGGCGATAACGGAAAAGCCGGCATGGGCGCAGACCAGGCCCGGCTTAGCCGTTCTGGTCTTCACCCATAAAACCGATAACTAGGGGAAAGCCCCAAGCGCTTTTGGGCGCGCCGGGGTGAACCCCTTGCGCCTTTGGCGCTAGGCCTGGGTCGGGATTGAAAAAATCCCGCCCCACCAAGCAGGAAGTTGGGGATGAAAGCTGTAAGTGGGCGATGACAGTGAGAACTAGGGGAAAACCCCAAGCGCCAAAGGGCGCGCCGGGGTGAACCCCTTGCGCCTTTGGCGCTAGGCCGGGGTGGGGGGAAGGGGAGAGTGAAGGGCGTAGGGGATAAAGGCAGGGGATGGGGAGCTGGTCCGGTTAAAGATGTAGAAGGTGTAAGGGGGAAAGGAATTGGAAACCAGCGAGGAAGAGAAAAGCGAGTAAAGGGGTAAGAAGAAGTAATAGGAAAAGGGGAGAATAGGAGAAGGTAGAGGAGAGGGGAGTTGGAAAGGGTTGTGGAAGAATTTGTAGAAGATAAGGAGGGAGGATAGTAGAGCGGAAGAAGAGGCCAGAGCGCAGAAAATACCAAGAAAGAGGTGGAATTGAAGAAGGACAGTGAAAGCGAAAGTTTCGAATATCCAAAGGAAGAGTGAAGGGAAGCCAGAATTGGCCAAAAGGAACAGGAAAAGGAAAGCAAGGAAGAAATGCTGGAGGAAGGGGGGAAGGTCGAAGTTATATTTAGAGGAGGTAAGATCTAGCAAGAAACCAATCATAAAGAAAAGTCCAGCACTAATAAGAGAATGTCCGAACATACCATAGAAAAGGACAATAGAGAGGAAGAAGTAAGAGAAGAAGAAAGGATTAGCAAGGAAGATACCAAAAGAGATTAAGTAGAAGAGATTCATATGAGCAATAGAGAAGAGAGCAATCCAGCGTTTGAGGTCGATTTGGTAGAAGAGAGAGGCAGAAGAGAAGAAAGTACCAATAAAAAGAGGGAGCAAGAGAAGAGAGGTGGTAAATTGTTTGAAGTAGGGGAGGAAAAGGAAGTGGAGATAGAAGCCAGTCTTTAGGGCAATAGCAGCTAGCAAGACAGAGCCAATAGTTGAGGCTTCAACATGGACCTTAGATAGCCATACGTGGAAGGGGAAAATTGCTAGCTTCATAGATCCGCTAACAAACAAGAAGAATAGCGCAGAAGGGCATTCAGGGGAGAAAGAGAGGTAGTCAAGGAAGTAAGAGAGGAAATGTAAGGAAGAAAGGAGATAAAATTGCTGAAAGGAGAAGAAGAGACAAAGACCAGAGATAAGACCAAAGAAGATTAACAGATAAATAGCCATACCTATGCCTTTGAGGGGAGATAGTGATAGGGATGAAAGATAAGGGTTGGAATGTCTGGTGAGAATTAAGAGTAAGAGGGGGATATTTTGAAACTCAAAAAGCAGCAAGGTAGCAATAAAATCATCGCTAATGAAGAAGAGGAAGGATAAAATATAGAAGAGAAAGAGCGTAGAGAGCTCTACCATAATAGAAAGATAGAAATCCGCATAAAGAAAAGATAGCCAGAAGACAAAATCTAAGAGATAGGTCATCCAAAGGGCTGCTAAATTGAGAAAGCATGAATGGGAATAGCCAGTAAAAGCTTGGAGAAAAGCGAAGAAATAGTAAAGGATAGAATTGGTCCAAGACAGTATTAGGGCAAACTTACCAATAAAACAAGTAAAAATAGAGACCAGCAGACTAATGCTAAGAAATCTACTGAATAGTAGAATCAGAAAAATAGGGAAAAAGATAGAATAGGACTCGAAGATCATCAAGAAAGCCATCACTAGGGGAGAGCCCCAAGCGCCTATGGCGCGCCGGGGTGAACCCCTTGCGCCTTTGGCGCTAGCCCATAAAACTAGCTAGTGCCGCCGGCCGGAGAAAATGAAGCAAGGAGCTGGAGCGTGGGAGATGGGCACGTTACCGGGTAGTGGCGCGCGGGGGAAGAAAGTGGAGAGAAAGCCAGGGTCGGGATTGAAAAAATCCCGCCCCAGCAAGCAGGAAGATTGGCATGTTACTGGGTAATGCTAAAGGCGGATGGGCGCAGACCAGCCCGCCTTTGGCGTTCTGGTCTTTTCCCATAGTGTTGCCCCAGCAAGGAGTACCGCCTTCGGCGGACGGGCTCCGCCCGTAGGAGCGTGGAAGATGGGCATGAGACTGGGTGGTGGGGCCCGGCGGGAAGATGGGCATGAGACTGGGTAGTGTTGGGCGGGGGAAGGGAGTGAGGGGTAAATGGGGAAGTAGGCATTAAAGAAGGAAGAAGAAGTGGATGAAGAGGCCATATTCGAAGTAGGTGTGGATATGGAAGAGTGAGAGTAGAGAGGGTAAAAGGGAGAGATGAGAGAAGAGTTTATCAAAGGCCAATCTATTGAGGACGAAGGAGCCAAGAAGAGAGAGAGCAGGGAATAGGGGAGCAGAGGAGGAGATGAGGAAGGCAAAAGTAAAGAGAGGGAAGGAGAAGAAAGAGAGGGGGTCGAAGAGGAGGAGTCGTTCGGGTAGATCGAGGGCAGAATAAAGAAAGAGGGGAGAAAGGTTGAGTGGTAGGAGGGTGACTTGTAGGAGTAGAGAAGCGATACAGAACACAGAAAGGGGAGAGGGGGAAGAGGATCGGAACTGTACGTCAAAGAAGAAGCTGAGAGCTAAGGCAAGGGTATAACCTTGGCTAAAAGAGAGGATAAGGGCAACTAGATGCAAGAAAGCAAGCCCAGTAAAAGAGAAAATGGGGAATTCAATGAGTAGATCCTTGCTCTGGGTAATAAATGGTCCAGGTAGGCCGAGAAGAGCATTGAGGGAAAGATCAGCGAAAGAGAGGAGAGTAGGGGAAGAGGAGAAAGGGGAACCGATAAGTCGGAGATCCTGTCTGTGAAAGAGATGAAGAAGAAGTCCAGCAAGAAGGAAGGTTAAAGATTTGTCCCATCCATGGTTAAAGAGATGGAAGATAGAGGGAAGACCATTATCAGAGAAGGGAGAGAGGAAGGAGGTCCCAAAGCCTAAGAACATGAGGGCAATGTGAGAGCAGGTAGAGAAAGCAATAAGTCGCTTAGAATCGAAAAAGAGAATAGCGCTAAGAGCAGAGAAGAAGAAAGAGAAAGCACCCAATAGAAAAGAAAGGAGAAGCATAGAGGAATTAAGGGCAAGAATGGGCAAGGCTTTCCAAATCAAGATGACACCAGCAGAGACTAGGGTAGCTGAATGGAGCAAAGCACTGACTGGAGTAGGCCCTTCCATGGCATCTAATAGCCAAGGGTGAAGTCCGGCTTGGGCACTTTTGGCCCAACAAGCTAGGAATAGAGGGAAAGAGATCCAAAAGGACAAGGAATGGTGAAAATGGGCTAGGAAAAGAGACCAGATAGAAATATGAGAGTCAGAGAAGATAGCCAGACCAAGAACTAGAGCGAATAAGAAGCCAAAGTCCCCGAGACGATTATAGGTAATGGCTTTCATCCCAGCTCGCAAGGTTTCAACTCTAGCCTGATAATAGGCAATGAGTTTAAGAGAAGAAATACCAATAAACTCCCAAGCTAAAAATAAAAGGAAGAAGTCTTCGGATAAAAACAACAAAGACATAGACCCAGTAAAGAATGCTAAAATGCTGAGAAAGATATTACTAAAAGGGTCCTCCTTCATATACCATAAAGTGTAGACATGAATAGAATAAGAAGCAGTAGTTAATAGAATCAAAGATAGAAGAGTAACAAAAGATAAGCCACAAACCAGGAGAATATGAAACTCTAGAAATTCAACCAAAGAATATTCCTCCAAAAAGAAAGCATCAGTCAATGAAAAGAAGCCCTCGGTCGAGGTCACACTCATTAATAGATACCAAGAATAGGCAGGAGATAGAATAAGAACAAAAGCCAAGAATTGACCAAAAGTTTGGGACACATAAAATAAGAATGAGAATAAAAACCAAGGAAATACAATTAAAGCCATTGAAGGGCTAGGGTACCCATTCCCTAGCCAGCATTACACCAAATCTCTCAGCTTGAAAGTGGGCCTTTCCAGTGATTAATGCTAAAGGCGGATGGGCGCAGACCAGCCCGCCTTTGGCGTTCTGGTCTTTTCCCATAGTGGGGCCGGGGTCGAAGAAAGCGGAGAGTGAAGGGCGTAGACCAGCCCGCCGCTGGCGTTCTGGTCTTCACCCATACCAGTGATTAATGCTAAAGGCGGATGGGCGCAGACCAGCCCGCCTTTGGCGTTCTGGTCTTTTCCCATAGTGGCGCCGGGGCCGGAGAAAGCCAATAGTCAAGGGCGTAGAAAAGAAAGGCAGAGAAAGCCAGAAATTGGACCATGAATCTAGCCAGAGGGGCGGGATCCCTCGAATCCCGCCCATAGAAAAAGAGAGCCTGGGAGTGGGCGACGATAGTGGACAGTGCGCCTGGGTCCCAGAAAGCCGATAGTCAAGGGGGTAGAGAATCAAGCCAGGGGTTGGGGCGGGAAATTTATCCCGGCCCACCAAGAGAGAGAAGAGAGAAGCTGTAAGTGGGCCTTTCCAGTGATTAATGCTAAAGGCGGATGGGCGCAGACCAGCCCGCCTTTGGCGTTCTGGTCTTTTCCCATAGTGGGGCCAGGCTGGGGTAAAGGGGGAGAGTGAAGGGCGTAGTGTGGGACAAGCCCACACCGCCTTGCGGGGCTGGGCGAGGCCCACCCGCCGAAGGCGGAAAAGAAAGGCAGAGCTGGCCTTAAAGTGGGGGAGAAAACTGGGTAAAGGGGAAACTTAGAGGTAAGAAGCCCAAAGAATGCTAGACCAAGAGAGGAAGGAAGCACGGAGGAAGATGAAGACAGAGAGGATAAGAAGGAAGGTACCAGAAGTACCGGCAGTAACAAGAGGGAGGAAGAAGTCAGCGAATTCGGGAACTCTACGAGCCATACCAGCTAAACCAGCGAGGTGCATGGGGTAGAATACACCGATAGCACCAATAAGAAGGATAAGTACGTGATACATAGCGTAGGATTCGAAGACGGAGATAGCGAGGAAAGTAGGGTGGAAATAATAATGGGCAACAAAGAGTCCAAAGACAGCACCAAGAGAGAGGACAGTGTGGAAATGTCCGACAACAAAGTAGGTATCATGTAGGATGAGGTCAAGGCTAGCAGAGCTGAGGATAAGCCCGCTAAAACCACCAGAGGTAAAGCAAATAAGGAAGGACCAGAAAGCCCAAGTGATGCTAGAACCTTTAGGACCACGTCCGCTAGCCCAAGTAGCAATATAGCTAAAGACTTTGACAGCAGTAGGGATAGAGATAACAGCGGTAGCAGCGGAGAAATAGGCTCGAGAATCGACATCAAGGCCAACAGTAAACATGTGGTGAGACCAGACAAAATATCCGACAACACCAATAGCACTCATGCAGTAGATCATACCAGAACGTCCGAAGAGATCTTTATGAGTAATGCTAGTGAGAATAGTAGAGACTAAGCCAAAAATAGGAAGAATGATGACGTAGACCTCAGGATGTCCAAAGAACCAGAAGATATGCTGGTAGAGGACGGGGTCACCGCTGGCGATACCATCATAGATGGAGGTAGCAAGATTACGGTCTAAAAGAAGACCAGTAACAGCGACACCTAAGATAGGAAGAGCTCCTACCAATAAGAGAGAGGTGATTAAGATAGCCCAAACAAAGATACCAGAAGCCAATAAAGAAAGACCTAGGTGTCTTTGGTGTTTAGAGGTAGAGATATAGTTAAAGCTACCTAGACCAGAAGAAGCACCTAGAAGATGGATAGTGAGGATAGCAAAGTCAGTGCTAACCCCGGAATTTTCGGCATCTCTAGTAGAGAGGGGAGGGTATAAAGTCCAACCAGAAGCTACAGGCTTGTCCATCAATAAATCAGCCATAAGAAAGAGAGAACCAGCAGCGCATAACATCCAAAAGGATGTACCATTCATTCTAGGCATACTTAGCTCAGAAGCGCCAATTAAGAGAGGGAGCAAGAAATTCCCATAAAAACCAATAGCAACAGGCATAACAAACAAGAAAAGCATGATTAAGCCGTGAACTGTAATCCAATGATTATAGATGGAAATCTCCTTGACTTTACGAAGAATGGGTAAACCAGGGAAAGCAAGCTCGCCTCTAATCAAGATACTGAAATAGAATCCCAATAAACCACCTAAGTAGCCACTATATCCATATAAAATACCAATACTCTTATGACCAGTAGTTGTTAAATAAACCAGTATATGGGTAAGACTCTTACCTAAGCCGTGATTCAGCCCTTTGAAACCGCTAGAAACAGTCAGAACTGAGCGATTACACTGAGGACTGGGGCCGGCGCTGGTAGTGGCCAAGAGAAGGTAGCTCAGGGAGCAATGGGTGGGAGCCCGCTGTTGGCGGTCTGGGCTTTTCCCCTATGTAGAGGGAGGTGCAATCTAGAGGGAAGAGAAGACAGAGGAAAGTGCGAGAAGAACAGAAGCAAGGAAGAGTAGGGAGAAATAGAAGTGAGAGTCAGCGAGAATGAGGGGGAAGAATACGATAGTGAGTAGATCTAGAAGGAAGAATAAGAAGATAAAAGGGAAGAATCGGAAAGATCCGGATAGAGACTGAGAGTTAGCGTGGAATAAGAAAGAAGAAGAAGTAGAACCAGGCATACTAACGCCGACTTCGTAGATATCAGAGGACCAACGGAGCAGTGATTCGCGTTTAGCAGGGAAGTGGTTGAGGTGTAAGAGAGAGGAGAAAAGAAATCGGAGAGCTGCGGGGAGTAAAGAAAGAAGGATAGCTAGAACAGATAAAAGGAGGAGATCTTCAAAAAGAAAGGCAAAGAAGGACAAAGCCCAGTGATTGAGCTTGATGGCAAATCTGAGGAGTAAATAGGAAGTAATGATTATCAAAGAGAGAATAAATAGGATAAGCAAGCAAGAATCCAAAAATGAAGTGAAGAAGAAGATCTCAAGGGGGGAAAGAAAGATACCAGAAGAAGATAGGGAAGTAGCGGTACTTCCAAATAGAAAAATGAATAAGAAGTCAACCTTATCTAGGTCCAGAATGTTGCTGCTTTGATTTTGGTTAGATGCATAGGATAGCAGGGAAAGAACCATAAATAAGCCAGTAAATGAAGAGAGGAAGATCAAGGGAATGAACAATGAACCCTTAGCCAGCAAGAAGCCGGAGATACTAAAGGTCAGAAATGTTAGGCCAAATAAGAGACGAACTGAACCCGAGAAGACAAATAATAGCAGAGAAATACAAAGGAAAGAAAAAGAGATAAAGGACTCATTCAGAAAAGAAAAGAGAGAAGCAGAAATAGTGCCGAATTCCAACAAGGTCTACCTCTATGGGTAAAGACCAGAACGCCAAAGGCGGGCTGGTCTGCGCCCATCCGCCGAAGGCGGTATGGGTACCGCCTGCGGCGGCACGGGTTCACCCGGCCCCGCAGGCGGTGCGGGTTCTCCCGTAAAGACCAGAACGGCAAAGCCGGGCCTGGTCTGCGCCCATGCCGGCTTTTCCGTTATGGGAAAAGACCCAGGCCGCATTCGGCGGGCTGGTCTGCGCCCATCCGCCGAAGGCGGCATACCTCAAAAGTCGACAGTGGGCCTTGACAGTTGAAAGTGGGGCACGGGGCAGGGGAAGGGGAGAGTGAGGGGCGTAGAGAAAGAGGGGGATGAAAGTTGACAGTGGGCCGGGGTGGGAAAAGATTTCCCACCCCAGGGGGGAGAAAGCGGGAAGAGGGCGATGACAGTTGAAAGTGGGGCTTGGGGGAGGGTAAGGCTAGAGTGAGGGGCGTAGAGAGAGAGGGGGATTTCTGGGTTGAGTTCCCGCCTGCGGCGGCACGGGTTCACCCAGCCCCGCAGGCGGTGCGGCTTTTCCCGTTAGGAATTAGAAGAGAAGAAGTGAGAGGAGAAGATGCCAAAAACGGTGATGAGTAGGAGAGAGTACATGGATTCGGAATGGTTAACGAGGAGGCAGAGCTTAGAGGCAAGAACAAGATCTAGGAGGAAAAGGAAAAGGAAAGCGCGGGATAGAGGGGAGACAAAGGCGAAAGACCACCAGTGTAGGTTAGAGGGGAGAAGGTTGGTGAGAGAGAAGAGGACAAAGACAAGAACAACAATACCTAAAGCTTTGTGGGGAATAGCGCGAATGAGGGCATAGAAGGGTAAGAAATAGAATTCAGGCATAATTTCGGGAGGGGTGACCATAGGGTTGGCAGGGACATAATTATCGGGGTGTCCGAGGACATCAGAATCAAAGAAGACGAAGGCAGAGAAAGCGAGAAGAAAGAGAGAACCGATGAGTAAGTCACGGACCAATAGAAGGGGGTAGAAATTGATACGATCAGATCGGGAGAGAATGACGGGCAATTCTCCGGTACTGTTGACTTGGTGAAGGAAAAAGAGATGGATTAAAGTGAGAGCTAGGAGAACAAAGGGAAGGAGATAATGGACGCAGAAGACACGTTGGAGGGTAGAAGTAGAAACAACAGAACCGCCCCAGATTAATAGCAAGAGATCTTGTCCAATAAAGGGAATAGCTGTTACTAGAGAGCAGATAACAACAATAGCCCAGAGGGACATCTGACCGTAGACTAGGCTGTATCCTGTAAAAGAAATAGCACAGAGAAGAATAAAGAGAAGTACCCCAATAGACCAGACTCTAGTTTTAGAGGGAGAACCATGAAAAAGAGTACGGAACATATGAGAATAAATGGCAAGAAAAAAGAAAGCAGCACCATTAGCGTGTAAGAAACGAAGAAGCCAGCCAGTATCGAGGTCTCGCATTAATTTGGAGTGGATAACATTAAAAGCATCTAAAGTAGATGGAATATAATGACTAGCTAGAGTAAATCCTGTTGCGATTTGGATGGCTAAGAAAAGGCTAACACAAAACCCCAATGAATAAGATGGAGTGAGTAGAATTGTAGTGGAATAATGTCGATAGAAGCCTACCATTCGATTTGGTTTTTTTTTGAAGCCTGGAACTGGGCCATTTCACTGGTCAGTGGGCCGGACGGGGAAGAAAGCCAATAGTCAAGGGCGTAGAGAATCAGTGGCTTTTTCCATTAGAGGAGTACTAGGGCTAAGAAGAGAAATTGGAAGGGAATGAGGTAGAACCAGGATAGAGAGAAGAGATCGGAGTATCGAAATCTAGGAAGAGTGGCTCGAATGATGAGAAAAGAGAGGAAGACCAGAGTAAAGAGGAATAAGAGGGAGAAGAAGGAGTTAGCGTTAAGGAAAAGGAAGGCTATGATGAAAGAGTTCCAGAGCATGTTGGAATATTCAGCTGAAGCGAAGAGTGCATAAAGGAAGCCAGCGAATTCGAGATTATAGCCAGATACTAGTTCGGATTCAGCTTCGGATAAATCGGCAGGGATACGGCCGGATTCAACTAAAGCAGAAAGGAAATAGATGAGGAAAAGGATAGGGAAGAGGAAGATATTAGGTAAGAAAGACTGAGGATAAAAGAAAGACTGCAAGAGACCGCAAGTTTCCCAAGAAAAAAGTCCAGAATGGGCATGAGGTAGGAGGATATACCAAGATAGCAAGAGGACCAGATCATAAATAAGAAAGATGATAAGGCTACGTAATGATCCAAGGAGGGTCCATTTGGATAGGGTCAAAAAGCCACATAATAAGAGTCCAAAATGGGCTAGTCCTTGGAATAGGAAAAAAGCAAAGAAGATGATGGGTAAGGGAAAGTGTAGGCTGAAATCAGCCCACCAAAAAATGAAGAGAAAGTAGGACCAAAGAAAGGACCAAATAGGGGGGAATAAATAGTCAACAAAGGTAGAATCAGAGACCGAGGTAGAAGATCGAAATAGACCCAAGATTGATGGATCTTTATATATTAACTTGATACCGTCGGCTACAATCTGCAAGAAACCAAACCAGCCATGTTGCGAGGGACCTAGGCGTCTCTGAGAAGCAGCTAAGCCTTTTCGCTCTAATACTGTGAGCAAAGAAGAAATAGCTAGAACCAGCAATAAATTCAATAATAACAAAGGCAAAGAGGCAAAGGACTCAAAAGGTTGGAGAGAAAGATTAGATAGAACTAGATGGATTCTCATTAGGGCTCCATGGCATCTCCCGCAGGAGGCGCCACAGAACCGGGTTCCCGCGTAAAAGAAAAGGACTCTACCGCTAGATGTCCTCATTAATGCTAATAGGCTGCACTAGATAGAAATCGAAGCGCTCTTCTTCGTAGCTCAACATAGATACAGTATAAACAGTGATATGATTAGGTTTAGGGCTCAAACGCGGCACTGCCCAACCTATGTTCTCTATGGACTCCAGATATAGCAGGGAATCCTCCTCAGTAGAAGCCACTACTTCGGAGTCATCAATATGGATTTGCATGGGATTGTCATCCGGCAAGTTAAAACCGCGATAGTCCAGGCCGAACTCCCAAAGCCAACTGCTATAAGCCTTCCGCACATAGCGAGAATCTACTCTGCTAGTAAGATGTTGGAGAGAGTGTTCTACGAACCCCTCTATGTAGATAACGTCAGTCACCACGTAGACCGGTTGAGAGCCTACGTGAGACTGGCTAGCGCGAGTAGAAAAACAACGGCTAGCACGGGAGCTACGTGAGGTAGCTCCTGTACGGATAAAAGGGGACTTGGAGGAAGTAGAGCAGCCTGCAATAGAGGAAGAACGAGAAGGGTTGGGAAGAGAGCGGAGCCAGAATCTAGAGAAGAGGAAAGAAGAGGTTAATAGGAGGAAGATAAAGAGGAAGATATGAGAAGGAGCAAAATCTACAAGAGAGACAGGTAGTAGATAGAAGGAAAGAGCTGCAGGGTCAAGGTGGGAGGGGTAGTCGGCGCGCCAAAAAGCGATCACTGTACTAAATAGGAAAGTTACGGAGAAAGAAATATAGACATAAACTTGGAGAAATAAATAGGCAATCATAAGAAGAGATAAGAAAGAGCCAAAACCTAAAAATCCAGCGAAAGGGAAAGAGAATAGCAAGAATTGATCAGTAGCAAGAGAGAATAGTTCGCCAAAGCAAGAGATGCAAAAACTGTGTAGAATAAACACTAGCCATAAACGCGAGCCTAAGTAGGAGATTTGATAGAACCAGTTCATGAGGGGGAAAAAGCCGCGCAAGAACGAAGTTAAAGAGAAGAGATCCTGAACCCAGCTTAAAAATAGCTTAGCATAATTCCCAGTTCTCAGGTGTTCTCTAGAGGCAAATCTAGAAGATAGAGAATGGTAGAAGAATAGGGAAGTTCTGAGGCCAGCATCAAAGAAAGGGGCTAGGAGGGAAAAACCCCATGAAAAAAAGGGAGAGATAAATAAACCAAAGGCGCATAAAGATAGCCAAAATGCAATATGAAAAGGCAAGGCCAGAGATAGCCCCAGAGGGAAGAATAAGTGGAAGAAGGTAGAGTTTATTAATAGAAATCCCCAGAACCACAATAGATGGGATAAAGAGAGAAGATTTCGGAAAAAGGATAGATCATAGCAAGGTAAAGCAGAGGTCAAAAGAAAGAGCTCACCATCCAAATAGCAGGAATAGGGAGCAGATAACTTATCCACAAAGAGAAGAGATAACATAAGAGAGACAATTACATAGAAAAAAGCTGAAACGATGCCTCCACCTAGGAGGATGAAAATGTGAGAATCAATGGCAGAATAAAATAGAGTCATGAAGGGGGAAATTGTACGGGCCAAGGCCCGCACCGCCTTGCGGGGCCGGACTAAAGCCCGTCCGCCGAAGGCGGTAACAAACTCAACCAGCCAGCTCTCCATAGATTGAAGATGCCAGCTTGGATGTAGGCCTTGAGAGTTGAAAGTGCGCCCCGGCCCCAGGGAGCCCAGAGTCAAAGGCTTAGTAGCCCTGAGCCATTAATAGAAAATAGAGGCGAAACGGTGGGTAATTTGCAATAAGAGGGAAACAGCGAGTAAAATCCATAGGTTAAGATAGATACCTAATAGATTTTCCCCGATAAGAGACTGTGAATAAGGGGAGTAAAAGTAGAATAGAGCTACAGAATCCATGAAGGACTCAGAATAAAAAGAAAGAGCAGAGGATTCGAAAGAACCAAATACAGAGAGATCATTACCACCAGAAGTGAAGAAGGATAATTCTGGATGAGGGTGAACATTGTTGAGAGAATAGATCCAAAAGACACCAGCAAAGAAGATGGATTCAAAGCAGACTAACAAGGAAAAAGAAGCCAAACCATTAGCTCGGGCGCTAATTGTATAGTGGAAGTAAGATTCAAATAAGCCCACACGGACCCATTCAGAAACCATCCAGATTAATCCCACGGTTAACCATAGGATCCAAAGCAGGGAAGAATAATGTGATGAATGGGCAGTATAAATCACAGTTAAAAATGCGCTCAATACCCAAAGAGGTAGGGAAGAACACAATAAACTTGCGCGACCACCATAATCCACTCTGGTCGAAAGAGCTAGAGGAATGGAATCTCTTGTTGATCTATCTAAAAAAAGCATAGCCGATGTTTTAAGCATTTGAGCCCTCTCTAGCCAAGCAGCCGATTGTGCCGATGAAACTGATCACTCGGGCCGGGCAAGAAGAGAGTCTAGGGCTAGGGGAAAACCCCAAGCGCCAAAGGGCGCGCCGGGGTGAACCCCTTGCGCCTTTGGCGCTAGGGGAAAACCCCAAGCGCCAAAGGGCGCGCCGGGGTGAACCCCTTGCGCCTTTGGCGCTAGGGCCGTAGAGGGGCGTGAGAAGCACTAGGAGAAATGGAGTAGAGCGAGGAGGAGGTTAGCCCAGAGGAATTGAGAAGCTAGGAGGAAAGCGGTGAGTAGGGAGAGAGAAGAGAGACTGAGGGAGAAAGAGGATAAAAAGAGGAGAGAGGTGGAAGAGGTGATAAGAGAGCTAGAAGATAGCAGGTAGAGCCAATGAGAGTGGAACCAATGGCCATAGAAAGACCATAAACCCAGTAAGAGGAAGATAGAGATAAGGGTATAAAGGGAGAAGTAGAGAGAAGAGATAGAGGATAGGAAAAGCGACAGAGCAATATAGAGGAAGACCATATTAGCTAAGCCGGTATAAGAGAGGAAAAAGAGGTTAGAGAAGGAGATAGCGCGATAGAAGAAAGGTAAATAATAACCAGCTATTCCTGCGCCTAATTTGGAGAAGAAGAACAAGAAGAGAAAAGGGGAAGACTGGGTGCTTATGGAAAACCAGAGAAATAATGTGAGTAAGCTTTGAAATAGCAAGTAGAACCAGGGTCCATTCCCAGGAATATTAAGGGCATGCCCTTGTGATGCTAGAGCTATGAGCAAAAGACTGGACAAATCCAGAGAGAGAAGGATTAGCAGAAGAGAGGTGAAGCTATGGGAATCTACTAGAAAGAATGCCCAAAACAGCAGGAGAAAATGCGAAAGAATCAAATAGAATTGGGATCCTACAAAAAAGAGCGGAAAGATACAGCCAGCCAATAATAGTAAAGCCAGCGAATTAGGAGCTAAGTTTCAGAGTAGCAGAGAAAAGAGGAGAAATAAGAAGAGAAAGTCATAACCTTGGCTTGATCTAGAATCTAGATGAAATACCCAGGAAATAGAGGTAGCAAGAAAATAAGCAAACGTTATAGCAATTAATAGATGGGATGCGCCAAATCCAAAGAAAATCATCGAAATGCCCCCATAGAACCAATAACTGGCGCGAGCCCCTGAAGGAAGCACTGATTCAAAAGCCCATAGTTTCGGGCTCGCCAAGCGGCGAGCCCGATGGGGGGGTTGGCCAAGTAATCTGGAATTGCACCAGAAAGTAGGTAGCTAGTATGATGCTTCTGTGGTTTGACTCATTACAACCATTACTTGAGGGGGAATTAGTTACTCAGGTGCATATTTCTATACACCTACCTTGTTACAACTTAAGACAAAGGAAAGGGGTAGATTGTCTACGTCGGGCAGTGTGTAGAAATGAGCCTGGATATATTCAACAATAGAAGGCTTGCCTGGATCTAGAGTTTACATATTGAGTACGGCTTAATAAGGGACATCTAGCAAATATTAAATAGAAGCGCGTGTTGGATAGATCGCAAAGTAGCATAGCTGATAGCCTTGAATACAGGGTCAAGATACTTGTCCGCTAATCTGCCTTAAGGAGAGAAAGCAGCAGCCTTGCAACACCGAATACAAGTAAGATTTCTGCGTTGTATCAAATTAAAAGATATGCTCCCCCAATTGGACCGACGATTCCCTCAGATATCATAACGTGTAGTCTTGCGACCAAAGGCTAGGTAGTAGAGGGGTAATTCTACGAATAATTAGAGGTACA
Organism: Eutreptiella sp. 'Long Island Sound 2002'; assembly: GCA_964036045.1. NCBI lineage: Eukaryota > Euglenozoa > Euglenophyceae > Eutreptiales > Eutreptiaceae > Eutreptiella > Eutreptiella sp. 'Long Island Sound 2002'. Next base: position 3,914 of record CAXIWF010001490.1, on the reverse strand, counting down.
GACTAAGTGGGAACTAATCCATTTCGAAAGGCTGTACTTTCGTTAATTCTTTGGGGGGATCATAGAGTGTAATGCTTGGGCATTTAATGTCTAACATACCAGAACAAGAAGCCCCAGAGTGCTCTTCTAGAATAAACATAAGACCTAGTAATAGGAGAAAACCGTAGACAGGGTCTGGCCGCGACTGCTGGTACCCAGGTGAGTCTCTACATCTCCAGCACATCCCAATAGAAGCTAGTCTTCATTGTTGAGTGTTCGCCACTAGAGTTCCCAATAAACATGGGAAAAGTTAATACTACAAAACTTTCGCAATAAGAATGAAAATATCCTTCAAAATCTCCGATAATTGCTCTTTGCCTAATCGGAATAGATCAAGCAGATCATCCTTACCGCCTTCGGCGGACGGGCCAAGGCCCGGCACCGCTACGGTGCGGGCCTTGGCCCGTACAAAAAACCCAAAGGGAAAAGAGGAGAATTTATGCCATTTCTATTGACTTCTTTGCGTTTATGCCCTGCAAATATGGACTTCTATGTGTAGCTCATGTGACTGGGAAGTTTTCCATTAAACTGAAATAAAATAAAGAAAGATAGATAGATATTCCGTTAAATCTTAACAAACTCATTCAGCCATTCACTGCCCTTATTAGTGATCAGTGCGCCCGGACCAGAAGAGAGCCTTGATTGAGGGCCGCAGTAAATCTTGCAAGGGGAGGGGATGATTAGGCTAGATTGAAAGAGTAACAAACTCGAGAGAGGAGGAGAGTTTCCGGAGAGATTGGGATGCTTGAGAGGGAGAGTTCAGGGGAGTTTAAGGGCAAGTGAAGAGAGCAGGTAACTTGGAATCCTTGTCCTTACGTACAAGAGGATAGAAAGGGAAACTAAGGGAAGAAGATAGAATCAGACCTCTTTTACAAGGATCTAAACCCAACTCACGTGATCTTTTAATGGGTCGAACAGACCACAACTAGCTTACTGTCTTTGGGTAAGAAGGAAGAAAGAGTCGACATCGAGGTCCTGGAAGAAGATAGGGGCTACTTCAGGCTGTTATCCCTGACGTTTCTTTTAGACTAAATCAAATAGAGCTGGGCAATATTTGGATTAAAGTGTAGGATAACAAAGAAAAGGAGGTGATATTAGTATAGAATCGCCAATTGTCCCAAATAAACAGACCATAAGACAGAAGGACGCGGTTCCACCGGTCCACTCTAATCCTATGGATCGGTAAAGAAGTACAGGGTCTTTTCGTCTATCTAACCTTTATTGGTATTTGCGCCAGAATTCTAATTCACCAAAGGTACACAAAAGATAGGGAGTACGCCGTTGCCTGATTCCAATGGATGTCAATTAAACACCGAGGTATTTCACTACTTTCTAACCCTCCGTGTAGTAAGGTTGCTCTTCAATGCAGAAATCAGTGAGCACAGGCCAACCATTATAATTCAATTGAATTTTTGCTTCAATGGCCTATAGTTTTAAAAACTAGTCGCGTACAAATATTGCCGAGTTCCTTCTATGTACTTATCTTTGCACTCTTGGGTATTTCCTACCTTAAATTCTTAGTCAAAGCTACTCCTAGATGGCCTTTGGATCTTTATTGTCCTCTGCTTTTCGAACAGATAGCCTGGAGATCATCTTAAACATTCAATAGAATAGAGAGCCTGCTTGAACAAGGCTAAATGCTACTAATATCCCAATGGACTAATTGTTCATTTCACAAGTGTTGGTTCTACCGCCGAAGGCGGGCCCGGGTTACCGGTATGGGATACAAAAAGCTCAGGGATATGGGGTGATGGGCGATACAGCCTAAACCACCCAATCATAGTCAGGAAGGGGCACAATGAAAGAAAGAGTTGGGTAATCATAAAGGGAAGGGAGTTGGAACACAGAGGAGCATAGTTACTATCAAACAGGGAAATAGAGAAAGAGAGAAAATGAGTAGAGGGATTGGTTTGGGGGAATCTTAGATAATGAGAAAAGTTGATTCGAAAAGAAGATAGCTAGATTCCCCAGCTTCTTCGGAATTGTAAGCAATAGCTAGATATTTTCCAAAGGGGGGATTACTAATGAAAAGTACAGCTTACAAGAATTGCGTAAACAAAAGAGCCTGAGAACCAGCTATGACAGCCCCGTGTTAAACATGTTTATTCCTATCTTCTCGTCACACCTAATTATTGCAACAATTAAGGCTCAAGCCTCTGCTTGCGAGAAGATTATCGGTGCTGCTTCGGGTAAATGATCAATAAGGATAAGCGGGAGATGATAAATGAATCGAACTGAGGGATCATGATGCAAAAGGTACACGATATTCATTAAAGTCGCAAATAGAATTAAGCCATATTTCGGTAAGATTTCCTCGTGGTACTTTTTCCACTATTGGTACCTTGCCTATATTCCAAAGGCTAGGGGTCCGGTCAAACGGATACAATTCGAAGGTTAAGTCGATTCAATCGCCTTTACTACAACTAGGGAGAAATCTCTATAGATGTTTCACATGAGACTTCTTAATGAGTAGGGGGCAGTACTCTTTATGTTACAGGTCCAAAGGATACATAGCGGATAATGGGCACATCAAATCTGTTCATTTTTGCGGGGACCGGATCACCGTAGGCGAGCTGGTCTTCGACCATTTTCGCCAACGGCGGCGTTTTTTGAAAAATTTTCTCAACAGGGGGGGGGTGGGTCTCTTTTTTATACTAAATAAACTTTAATAGGGTACATTTGCCCATCTACCATCTAATTCAGGGGTACCCCCTGCCCTATTTTATCCTAGCCAAAGAAGATGAAAGCCGGCCTTAGATTGGCGGGCCGGAAGAAATGAATCCAGATCAGGGGCTAAATTAGAGAAATCCCCCCCTTGTTTTCTAGGGGGAAAGCCCCAAGCGCCAAAGGCGCGCCGGGGTGAACCCCTTGCGCCTTTGGCGCTAGGCCATCTTTCTCATTCATTCCCCCTAAAGCCGCCCCTCCCTCTATCTACTATCATCGCCCACTTCCAACTTTTGACCTCTTTCTCCTGCTCCCGGCCCGCCATTTGGCGAGCCGGCTAGGGCGGGATTCCAGAAATCCCGGCCCTGGCTTTCTCTCCCTTTTTTCTCAAGAATTGCTCCTATGGCAAAAGACCAGAACGCCAAAGGCGGGCTGGTCTGCGCCCATCCCGCCTTGGTGTTAAGGGGGGGCCCCAGAAAATTTTGCTCCTCTATGGAAATCCCTCTTGCTCTCTCTAGCTCTTTGGTTCTCTACGCCATCTTCCCCATTTCTTGCTCCTCTCGCCGCCCCCCCAGTCCCTCAGTGTTCTCGCCCAGTTCCTGGATCCTAGGGAGAACCCCCAAGCGCCAAAGGCGCGCCGGGGTGAACCCCTTGCGCCTTTGGCGCTAGTCCTGGGGGCTCGCCGTTTGGCGAGCCCCCTCTTCCTATGGGTACCGCCTGCGGCGGCACGGGTTCACCCGGCCCCGCAGGCGGTGCGGGTTCTCCCGTAAAGCCCAGACCGCCAACGGCGGGCTCGGGCTGCGCCCATGCCGCCGCAGGCGGTTAGGGCAAAATTAGAGAAATCCCCCCCCCTTGTTCTCTACGCCATCTTCCCCATTTCTTGCTCCTTTAGGCCGACCCCCCAGTGAATGCTCTCATCGCCCACTTCCAGCCTCCTAGGGGAGAACCCTCAAGCGCTTTTGGGCGCGCCGGGGTGAACCCCTTGCGCCTTTGGCGCTAGTTTTGAGGGCCCGCCATTTGGCGAGCCCGTCCTCCTATGGGCTACCGCCTGCGGCGGCACCGGGTTCACCCGGCCCGCAGGCGGTGCGGGTTCTCCCGTAAAGCCCCAGACGCCAACGGCGGGCTCGGGCTGCGCCCATGCCGCCGCAGGCGGTAGGGGCGAAAGGATTCCAACAGAATCCCGCCCCCTTGTTTTATGGGTGAAGACCAGA
>CAXIWF010001489.1:0-14470 GCA_964036045.1 Eutreptiella sp. 'Long Island Sound 2002' | reverse complement strand
AGGATCGCCGTCGAGAAGCAAACCGTGCTCATCGGGAGTTCTGAAGACAGAATAGCGGCCGTTGCAGGAGGGTAAAACCAACCTGTCTCACGACGGTCTACACCCAGCTCACGTTCCCTGTTGGTGGGTGAACAATCCAACTCTTCTACTCGGCTGCAGGTGAGAAGCTAGGAAGAGCCGACATCGAAGGATCAAAAAGCAACGTCGCTTCGAACGCTTGGCTGCCACAAGCCAGTTATCCCTGTGGTAATTTTTCTGACACCTCTGGCTTCAATATCCGGAACTCGCGTGCTTGACCAAAGGATCGCAAGGCCACGCTTGCACATTGTGGACTCTTACTGAAAGTGACTGCATCAGCAGTGCCTTTGACCTGCTCCTCTGTGAGGGGTTTCCGTCCCGCCTGAGCAGTGCTTCGGGACACCTGCGTTGTCCTGTAACAGGTGTGCCGCCCCAGCCAAACTCCCCATCTGAGCAGTGTCCCGAAGCTGCGGCGAACAAAGCACCTGGGTCGCACACGGGCCCGAGGGCCCGGAACTGTGCTTGGCACACGAAGCGGTGAGGCCGTGAGGCACGACGCAAGGGACGTGCCTCTAGGTCGGGCACCAAGAGGTGCCAGCCGCTGCCGTACCCGAATCATCCGATTAGTAAAGCGGCTGTGGAGGTAGTGGTATTTCATTGCAAGCTTGCGCGTGGCAGCGCGGAGCCTCATCATCCAGAAGGACGGAAGAGCCGACAGTCGAGATGGCCGCAAAGGCCATGATCAATGCCATGAGTTGGCGCGCACTTCCCACCTGTGCTACACCCTCCATGCTGCTGCACTCTGTCAGACTAGAGTCAAACTCAACAGGGTCTTCTTTCCCCGCTGGAACACCCAAGCCCGTTCCCTTGGCGGTTGGTTCACCAGCCAGCATCTAGGGACAGCAGGAATCTCGTTGATCCATTCATGCGCGTCAATAATCAGTCGACGAGGCATTTGGCTACCTTAAGAGAGTCATAGTTACTCCCGCCGTTTACCCGCGCTTGGCTAAATCTCTTTGCATTGACAATCAGAGCACTGGGCAGAAGTCACCTCGCGGAACCAGCCAGCAGGTCCCATCGCAAAGCGGTGTTTCAATTAAACAGTCAGATTCCCCTGCGTAGTACACAGTTCCGAGTAGACCACACGTGGGTGCCACGGATGGGGCCGACGTCTCAGGTCGGCCATCTCCCCGCCCACGGGAACTGAAGCCAGGCCGCACCCGAAGGCACAGCCTCTCTTCTTTGCACACCCAAAGCTCCGTGCCTCCACCCAAGAGCCGCGGCGGGGCGTGCTTGGCCGTTCCGAGGCACAAGGATCACGCCCGCTGGAGAAGCGGCCTTCGGCTGACGTGGGGCCTGGACGCCCACAGCCAGAGGACGGCTGGGAAGCCAGCCCTGGCACAGGACAACCAAGCCCCGGAGGGTTCCGTGCAATCCCGACGGGCAGGCCTGACACCCTGGCCCTTGGAGCCACCGCATCTTCCGAAGGTACACAACCAGTTTGCCGATTTCCCTTAGCTGCATTTGCACTGTTGACCAACGGCGTCTAGCCGAAGAGACCAGCTGCGGTGATTCAGTACGGAGCCATTCCAATCGGATCAGAGCCCCCAGATGGGGGCTTGTCCCGGTTTGGTCACCAAGGGTTCACGCTTTGTTGCACAACTTCGCAGGGTGTTCCATGGAGTCGGTGGCCACCAAAGGCATGGCGCATTCCGGGTCGGCCGAGGCCAAACCCTCAGAGCAGGGCACGCGTAAGTCCAATGGTACCAATGCAGCACCATCTTGCCAAGCAGAGAGCTATGTCGCCATGCAGCATGTCAGTGGATAGCCCACACACTCCAGCTGTCAGATGGAAAAGACAACTCCACAGGGGCGCCACCGAGACGCGGCCCCGCAGCACCGGACTTGAGAACACCAGCGTTGCCACTGGCCCTTCCATGCAATCTCTCCGAGAAAGCGTTCTGAGTATCATCAGCCAAGACCCTGGTACCAGCGTGTCGGAATATTAGATTCGTCTGCCTGTTCGCCACTCCTGCAAGGCAGAGCCCTGGCACCGAGCTTCACCCGAAGGGCACAGCGCCGCGCACCCCATGGCACCCAGTGGGGGACCAGCACGGCGCCAGCCGCGGGACGGGCGACCCGGAGCCAGAGGCCCCGAACTTTGCAGCCTTTGCCGTATCCGTGAGCATTGCCATCTGGCTTACAATCGACTGACCCATATTCAACGGCTGTTGGTATGGAAGCCTGCTCCACTCCAGTCCTCAACCACTCAGGCCAGCAGCAGGCCTCTGCAAGAGAGAGCCTGCATGAGCCACCAGAAAGAATACTCGCTACTGCAACCAAGATCTGCACCAAGGGATACTTCCCTCCGGGTCACCCCGGAGCCAGCACCGCGAACCCTTGCGTCTCGCCTACGCACTGCTGCACCTGCCCTGCTGCCACAGCAGCGGCGCGGTGTAAGTCAAACAACGCCTCTGGCTTGAGCATCATCCATTTTCGAAGCTGCCCGCTTCGGCAGGTGGGTTGTTACACACTCCTAAGCGGATTCCAACCTTCATGGCCACCGCCCTGCTATCTCTAGCGGACAACATCCTTTGTGGATTCTATGTATGAGCCAGCACTTGAACCCTGCAACCGCGCTCTCGGATCATCCCGCATCGCCAGCACTGCTTACCAGTAATGGCCCACATGGGGCTGCACACTGTTCCGGGTTGGGCCCCAGCGGCCTCAGCGGATGCCCGGGCAGAATGCCCCACCCCGCCGAGGCCAGAAGGCTGCCACCATCTCTCAAACACACTCAGGCACAGCGGACTGCGTTGGGCACGCCGTCGGCCAGGGATGGCCTTTGACGCGCCACACACAGACGCCGGATGCAGAGAAGTGTGCCTCCGATGCTTGCCCATTCACAGTTTGAGAATAGGTTGAGGACTGATAGACTCCCCAGAATGCCTCTCATGCATTGCTTTACCGGACAAAAGCCGCATCACAATCGACGAGTTCGGACACACTCCCAGCCCCAGCTATCCTGAGGGAAACTTGGGCGGAAACCAGCTACTAGATGGTTCGATTGTCCTTTCACCCCTATGCCCCGCTCAGACAACACGATTTGCACGTCAGGATTGCGACCGGCCTCCACCGCAGTTTCCCACGGCTTCGCCGTAGCCAGGTATAGTTCACCATCTTTCGGGTCCCATGGAGGACACCTCGCACTCAGAACCAGTGTCCATTGGATTCAGGCTCGGCAGCTCTTGCATCAGATCGGTTTGCCATTGCACGCCATGGAGAAACATGCGGCACGCAGCACCATAGATCCCGCATGGATCCAAGAGGCAGCACCGCGGCGCAGAGTCCCCAGAGGCATGGCCACACGCTCTTCAGAGTCCCCAAAGGCGCGGTGAAACACAGTAGCACCGCGGAGAAAGTGGTCCGTTCGCTTTAACCAGGCAACGTTCGGGAGAATCTGCAGCTGCGGCCACTGCTGCATGCCACGCCTGGGTCGGGTCGCGGAGGCCAAACCCGGCCAAGGCGGCGGCACAGCGGGCCCCGCCACCAGTTGCTCCGTACCAGCTTTGACTACACGCACAGCATTGCCTGCGGCCTCCGATAGACTCCTTGGTCAGTGTTTCAAGACGGGCAGGGGATGTCCCTGCCTTGCCAAGCCACTCTTGACACCTTTGCACCACTGTGCACCAACCGGGGTACCGAGAGCCGGGATGAGAGACCTGGAGGGCCTGCACACCACTAGCTCTCCCACTGATTGCACCCGGCGCGGTTGGTAGGCACATGCATCCGGTGCACCACACAGGGGCACACCGGACACCCACAGGGCCATTCTGCCTTGCCACATTTGCCCTCTCGAAGGATGATGCTCCGTGACATGGGTTACGGCTCCGGGCGGGACAGCAGAGCACCAAAGAGCAAAGCCAAGCCCGGAAGCCATCCAGAATCCCAGCCAATGAAGCCTCTTCTCCGTCGGGGCATAGGTCACAGCGACCAAATGCATGCCCCCAGGTCCAGACAGGCGGAGTGCCTCTGCCAGAATGCCACTGCGAATCGATCCAACCAGAGAGTGGGGCTCTGCAGCCAGCCGCAGGCCAGACCCGAGGTCGCTTGTCCAAAAGCCGGGAAGGGCCCCACGACCGCCAATGCCTGTGCGAGAGCCACGGATGGTCTCGCCAGCCACTTCACGGTCCGGGGCCGCATCGCAATCCTCTGTGTCAGGGAAGCATCCACCACCGGTCGCCTGCCGCAGCTTCAGGCACTTTGAACCCTCTTTGCAGAGTCCTTTGCACGTTTCGATCAGTCTACTTGTTAGCTATCGGTCCCATGTCTGTATGCAGCCTTGCCACGGACATGCCTGGCCGTTTGACCTACAGTCCCAAGCAGCTCTACTCCAGGGTCTGGCGTGTGTGCACACCATGGCTAAGAACACCGACCAGTCCTCTTGACAGGAGGGCTGTAGCCCAGGTATCGCGGACCATCCCAGGCCACTCTGACTCTGGATCGGCGCCATAGTAGGTCTGTGCAGCCGTGACAGCCATCCCCATGCCAGCATTGCATCCCGGAGTGCACCCAGTGCTCACCGCATCAGGTGACCAACAACGATACGGGTAGACCGTGTCAATCTGGTTCATTCGCCATTACTGAAGCCATCGCGATTGCTGTCTCTTCCTCTGCCAAGTGATATGCTTAAATTCAGCAGGTAGCTCTCTGTGCTTCAGGTCGCCAGCCGATGGCATTGCGAAGCAATGCAACCCGATGAATCATCCATCAGAGCCGTGCACCGGGAGTGTCAAGCCCATCACCCGCGGCCGGAGAAGGCCCAACACCAGCGCCGCGTGCCATGATGGTTCCAGCGCCGTGCAGGGCTTGGCCGCGGGTGATGCAACGGTTCAAATCACTCCACAATGCAGCATGCTCCAACGGTTCTCATCAACGGGCGTCCGAAGGCCAATCGGAGGGCAACACCACGGGTCTCTGTCTCCAGAGGCCGTTGGCACCGCCCCGCTCTGAGCCCGCGGAGTCGCGGCTGGGCCGCGGTCCGTGGGCTCCATGATCAAGCCTCTGCGCGCGGAGAGGTGAAGGACACCCCTCCGCGCTGCTCTGCAAGCCAAATGACCCCATGATGAACATGGGATCCCGTGGCATCATTGCAGCCGTATTGGATAATGATTCCGACTCAGACACTGAAGCATCGAAAGGGAGAAACCGGCATTGAACCGCTGGTCTCCACTTGCCTGTTGCGTTCAAAGGTAGTCATCTCCACAAAGCTCACGAGTCTCTGCATTTCGCAATTCCCGTATCGAAGGCTACTCCGTTCTTCAACATCACATGGACCAAGGCATCCACTGCAGCAGGTTGGACATCAACAACCATCTATCTCTGCTCCCTGGCGCGGGAGAGCCCTCAGCGCCGTCACCCACTGGTTGACCAGCAGGTGGCGTTGCACAAAGCTTCGACAATGATCCTGCTGCAGGTTCACCTACAGCAACCTTGTTACAACTTTTGCTTCCTCTAGCAACAGAACATCGCCCAAATTCCATGACAAGACATTGATGTGCACGAGTGCCAATCAGCTTGAGTTCCTGAGGGCTTTATCATTCTGCCATCAGTAGCAACGATGGGCGGTGTGTATAAATGGCAGGGACATAATCTGTGCAAGCTGATGACGTGCACATACCAGGCATTCCTTGTTCATGACAGATAGTTGCAAGCATCAATCCCAAACACGCATTCACAGCTGCAAAGGTTGCCCGCCCACTTCTGGGCAGGACGGTCCCATGGATGGGACACCAAGGCTTGTTCACTGGACCAGTGTAGTGCGCGTGCGGCCCAGAACATCTAGGAGCATCACAGACCTGCTGTTGGCTCTGGCTTGCGTGCACTTGGTAAACATGCACGGCACCCGAGAGAAGCAGCATACCCGGCACTCTCAGACGGGTAATCCACGAGCCCCGGTTAGACCGGCAAGCCGACCCACGGGTCAGGTGTTCCGTCCTACATGAATGCGAGACCGGGGACTATTCAGAGGCAGAGGTCTCACTCGTTATCGGAATCAACCAGACAAATCACTCCACCAATCAGGAGCGGCCATGCACCACCGTCCAGAGGATCAAGAAAGAACCCTCAATCTGTCAATCCCGACTGCGTCCTGACCTGGTAACATTCCCCGTGTTGAGTCAAATTAAGCCGCATACTCCACGCCTTGTGGTGCCATTCCATCAATTCCTTTAAGTTTCAGCCTTGAGACCGTACTCCCCCCTGAATCTGTAAGCTTTGATTTCTCGCTGCAGAGGAGTGAAACCGATGGCATCCTGTTGAGGAGATTATGGCCCACCGACACCGAGCTGACATAGTTTACAGCGGTAGACTACGATGGTATCTGATCATCTTCGCTCCGCACACTCTCGTTCTTGATCGACGAACATGCTCCAGTGGAACGCCTTTGCCGCAGTTGATCCCACAGCGGTCTGAGAATTTCACCTCTGGCGTGTCAATATCCATCACGACGAACAGACCCATCACTGCCGTTCAGAGCCAGCACCGCCCAGCTGCCCGGTGAAGGCCACCGCCGGAGCGGATAGCCTCCGGCCATCTGGGGGCACCAGCACTGCGTTGCCCTTTGCGGACCCTGAGACTCAGCAGAACAGCTGTGTCCACATATGGTTGATCCTTTGCCATCCCGCGCTGAATCATGCAATCAAGTCACGTTTGCTTTGGACGCGCTGAGTTGTTCACAGTGGCATCCATGGACGGCTCCGAGGTCGGGTCGCAAGTGACCCGCGCCCATGTCAGAGGCATGACCGCATCAGCCACCACTGAAGGAGGCTTCTTGCCGGAGCGGTCCGAACCCATGCAAAGCGGGCACGGGGACCATCTGCAGCGGGTTTGAATCCAGCAGCGCATCCACGGAGGCCGCCACCCGGCCTGACGGCCGGGAGACAGCCCCAGCAGAGCGGCCGGACGCCCTGCAGCCCCATGCCCAGGGGTTGACTACGAGCTTTTCAACAGCAGCAACATTTGTATACGCTCTTGGAGCTGGAATTACCGCAGCTGCTGGCACCAGACTTGCCCTCCAGTTGATACTCATTGCTGCGTTTGGATAGCATTCATTGCGGAGTCCCACCCACCACACAGGGTGAGCAGGGCTGCTATGGCTCGTCGCTGTCTCGCCAGACCAGTGTCGGCAGTGGACAATTTGCGCGCCTGCTGCTCGCCTTGGCAATGGTAGCCGTTTCTTAGGCTCCCTCTCCGGAATCAAACCCTGATTTCCCGTTACCCGTGATGGCCATGGTGGTCCACTACACCACCAACCAGAGCTGATAGGTCAGAGACTCACACTGTGGAGCATTCATGGTAGAACCATCTTTGCCATCACAGAAAACGGCCTGAATCACCCTTGCACGCTGCCCTGTACGGGCGCAGGTCTTGATATCGGCCAACTGCCAGTGACCCTGAACCGGCCACAGCTCTGAGCTTCCATGTATTAGCCACCCAGTTGAGGTGAATATCCGGACCTATGTCACAGGGGACCACGAGGGCCCCAAGCAACCAGTGCACAGTCATCAGATTGTCGCCGGTGTAATGAGCCATTCACAGATTCACTCTCAATCCCATGTATTCTGACACTTGCATGGCTTAGTCCTTGAGAGAAGCATATGACAACTGGCAGGATCAACCAGAATCACTCGACTGCATCATGCCCAGGAGCGACCATCGAACCCCATGAAGGGGCGTCAATGGCCTCTCCACGGTGGCTTGCCGTGAGCCACGTTCTCCGACGGACGCCCCGTGGAGGAGCCAATCCGTCGGTGACTGCATCAAACCACGGAGAACCGGAGCTCTCCAAGCGCCCGTGCATGTGCATGCACGGGCCGCGTCTCGGAACCCGCCGGAGATGGACTCCGGCGGGGGGCGATCTCGGATCCATGGCCAGAGGTGGCGCGCACCCCATGGCCGACAGCCAAGGCTGTACCAACTCACGATCGAATGCCTCTGCATCATCTCCGTTGCCCCGCCGCAGGGCAGCCTCGCGAGGGCTGCGCCGCAGCGGGATCGATACAACCAGAACGGGTCTTATCCACGTGGGGGCTGGGTTGATTTGTATAGCGGAGGTTGCAGCCTGCCTCACGCTGTGACCCAGGATCGCCTCCGGCGGTCTCGGGGCCGGGGCGCCATGCGACGCCGCCGGGGGCCTCCCCTTACATAGTAACAAACGGGCCCCGCGGAACGGGAGCTTTCCTCGCGCGATTCGGCCGGGCGAGCCGAAACGGGGATCCATGAAGGCTGCACAGGACATCCGGCTGGGATGGTGACGGGCTGACCCAGGATCGCCTCCGGCGGTCTCGGGGCCGGGGCGCCATGCGACGCCGCCGGGGGCCTCCCCTTACATAGTAACAAACGGGCCCCGCGGAACGGGAGCTTTCCTCGCGCGATTCGGCCGGGCGAGCCGAAACGGGGATCCATGAAGGCTGCACTGGGCAAGCACTGGAATCACCACGTGGAGGCCTGCTCCGCGCGATGATCCCAGTGCCAGCCCTTGACCAGAGGCAGAGAACCCACAGCATGCGGGGCCACTGCGGCTCACAGGCTCGGACCGGTACTAGTCTCATACGATTCATCTCCGGTGAAGCAACTTCCTCGCCTTAGTACACCAGCCCATGAGAGTCACGTGATATGCATGCGGGACCGTGTCCAAAGAGGCATGCACAATGGTAGGCCCGGAAGCCCACCATCAATGTCACGCTATCTCATGCAACCTTGCCGCGGAATGTTTCGACTGCATCACTGCTGACTGGAGGGCGATGCCTCGGATCCAAAACCATAGAAAGCCATGCGATTGTCCAATCACGTCATCTTGCCTCCTCCGACCGGAGGCGTGCGCTGCTCTCGCTGTGCCGCGGCGAGGCCTCCGTGGGCCCTTCGAAGGACGTCACCAGAGACTGAAGCCCAGGCCTCTTCACGGCATTCGAGACGCACGCCCCGGCATTGGCCATCGGAGATCCAACCCCGCGCGGAACGCAGGGCACGCTAGCCTTATTTGACAGTGCTTGTCCAAAGTTCGGTATGCGGAGGCGATCGGGCACTGAGCCCCATGGGGTGTTTGTCGGACACTCTGGTACAGGATGCACCGAGTCGCACGAAGCCATGCGCTCGGATGCTGCTGCCCCATGGGGTGTGCACACGCCGGGTGCCCGGTTCAGACTTAGATGCTTTCAGCCAATATCCGCCATGTGTAGACTAGCAAGCCCCGGCCGCTCAGCCGACCACAGAAACCAGAGGCATGGCACGAGGGTTCCTCTCGTACTACCACGCGCTGCCGTCGTCAAACCCAATCATCACAAGTGTGAAGGCAATCGCGAAGGATCGCCGTCGAGAAGCAAACCGTGCTCATCGGGAGTTCTGAAGACAGAATAGCGGCCGTTGCAGGAGGGTAAAACCAACCTGTCTCACGACGGTCTAAACCCAGCTCACGTTCCCTGTTGGTGGGTGAACAATCCAACTCTTCTACTCGGCTGCAGGTGAGAAGCTAGGAAGAGCCGACATCGAAGGATCAAAAAGCAACGTCGCTTCGAACGCTTGGCTGCCACAAGCCAGTTATCCCTGTGGTAATTTTTCTGACACCTCTGGCTTCAATATCCGGAACTCGCGTGCTTGACCAAAGGATCGCAAGGCCACGCTTGCACATTGTGGACTCTTACTGAAAGTGACTGCATCAGCAGTGCCTTTGACCTGCTCCTCTGTGAGGGGTTTCCGTCCCGCCTGAGCAGTGCTTCGGGACACCTGCGTTGTCCTGTAACAGGTGTGCCGCCCCAGCCAAACTCCCCATCTGAGCAGTGTCCCGAAGCTGCGGCGAACAAAGCACCTGGGTCGCACACGGGCCCGAGGGCCCGGAACTGTGCTTGGCACACGAAGCGGTGAGGCCGTGAGGCACGACGCAAGGGACGTGCCTCTAGGTCGGGCACCAAGAGGTGCCAGCGGCTGCCGTACCCGAATCATCCGATTAGTAAAGCGGCTGTGGAGGTAGTGGTATTTCATTGCAAGCTTGCGCGTAGCAGCGCGGAGCCTCATCATATCCAGAAGGACGGAAGAGCCGACAGTCGAGATGGCCGCGAAGGCCATGATCAATGCCATGAGTTGGCGCGCACTTCCCACCTGTGCTACACCCTCCATGCTGCTGCACTCTGTCAGACTAGAGTCAAACTCAACAGGGTCTTCTTTCCCCGCTGGAACACCCAAGCCCGTTCCCTTGGCGGTTGGTTCACCAGCCAGCATCTAGGGACAGCAGGAATCTCGTTGATCCATTCATGCGCGTCAATAATCAGTCGACGAGGCATTTGGCTACCTTAAGAGAGTCATAGTTACTCCCGCCGTTTACCCGCGCTTGGCTAAATCTCTTTGCATTGACAATCAGAGCACTGGGCAGAAGTCACCTCGCGGAACCAGCCAGCAGGTCCCATCGCAAAGCTGTGTTTCAATTAAACAGTCAGATTCCCCTGCGTAGTACACAGTTCCGAGTAGACCACACGTGGGTGCCACGGATGGGGCCGACGTCTCAGGTCGGCCATCTCCCCGCCCACGGGAACTGAAGCCAGGCCGCACCCGAAGGCACAGCCTCTCTTCTTTGCACACCCAAAGCTCCGTGCCTCCACCCAAGAGCCGCGGCGGGGCGTGCTTGGCCGTTCCGAGGCACAAGGATCACGCCCGCTGGAGAAGCGGCCTTCGGCTGAGGTGGGGCCTGGACGCCCACGGCCAGAGGACGGCTGGGAAGCCAGCCCTGGCACAGGACAACCAAGCCCCGGAGGGTTCCGTGCAATCCCGACGGGCAGGCCTGACACCCTGGCCCTTGGAGCCACCGCATCTTCCGAAGGTACACAACCAGTTTGCCGATTTCCCTTAGCTGCATTTGCACTGTTGACCAGCGGCGTCTAGCCGAAGAGACCAGCTGCGGTGATTCGGTACGGAGCCATTCCAATCGGATCAGAGCCCCCAGATGGGGGCTTGTCCCGGTTTGGTCACCAAGGGTTCACGCTTTGTTGCACAACTTCGCAGGGCGTTCCATGGAGTCGGTGGCCACCAAAGGCATGGCGCATTCCGGGTCGGCCGAGGCCAAACCCTCAGAGCAGGGCACGCGTAAGTCCAATGGTACCAATGCAGCACCATCTTGCCAAGCAGAGAGCTATGTCGCCATGCAGCATGTCAGTGGATAGCCCACACACTCCAGCTGTCAGATGGAAAAGACAACTCCACAGGGGCGCCACCGAGACGCGGCCCCGCAGCACCGGACTTGAGAACACCAGCGTTGCCACTGGCCCTTCCCAGCAATCTCTCCGAGAAAGCGTTCTGAGTATCATCAGCCAAGACCCTGGTACCAGCGTGTCGGAATATTAGATTCGTCTGCCTGTTCGCCACTCCTGCAAGGCAGAGCCCTGGCACCGAGCTTCACCCGAAGGGCACAGCGCCGCGCACCCCATGGCACCCAGTGGGGGACCAGCACGGCGCCAGCCGCGGGACGGGCGACCCGGAGCCAGAGGCCCCGAACTTTGCAGCCTTTGCCGTATCCGTGAGCATTGCCATCTGGCTTACAATCGACTGACCCATATTCAACGGCTGTTGGTATGGAAGCCTGCTCCACTCCAGTCCTCAACCACTCAGGCCAGCAGCAGGCCTCTGCAAGAGAGAGCCTGCATGAGCCACCAGAAAGAATACTCGCTACTGCAACCAAGATCTGCACCAAGGGATACTTCCCTCCGGGGCACCCCGGAGCCAGCACCGCGAACCCTTGCGTCTCGCCTACGCACTGCTGCACCTGCCCTGCTGCCACAGCAGCGGCGCGGTGTAAGTCAAACAACGCCTCTGGCTTGAGCATCATCCATTTTCGAAGCTGCCCGCTTCGGCAGGTGGGTTGTTACACACTCCTAAGCGGATTCCAACCTTCATGGCCACCGCCCTGCTATCTCTAGCGGACAACATCCTTTGTGGATTCTATGTATGAGCCAGCACTTGAACCCTGCAACCGCGCTCTCGGATCATCCCGCATCGCCAGCACTGCTTACCAGTAATGGCCCACATGGGGCTGCACACTGTTCCGGGTTGGGCCCCAGCGGCCTCAGCGGATGCCCGGGCAGAATGCCCCACCCCGCTGAGGCCAGAAGGCTGCCACCATCTCTCAAACACACTCAGGCACAGCGGACTGCGTTGGGCACGCCGTCGGCCAGGGATGGCCTTTGACGCGCCACACACAGACGCCGGATGCAGAGAAGTGTGCCTCCGATGCTTGCCCATTCACAGTTTGAGAATAGGTTGAGGACTGATAGACTCCCCAGAATGCCTCTCATGCATTGCTTTACCGGACAAAAGCCGCATCACGATCGACGAGTTCGGACACACTCCCAGCCCCAGCTATCCTGAGGGAAACTTGGGCGGAAACCAGCTACTAGATGGTTCGATTGGCCTTTCACCCCTATGCCCCGCTCAGACAACACGATTTGCACGTCAGGATTGCGACCGGCCTCCACCGCAGTTTCCCACGGCTTCGCCGTAGCCAGGTATAGTTCACCATCTTTCGGGTCCCATGGAGGACACCTCGCACTCAGAACCAGTGTCCATTGGATTCAGGCTCGGCAGCTCTTGCATCAGATCGGTTTGCCATTGCACGCCATGGAGAAACATGCGGCACGCAGCACCATAGATCCCGCATGGATCCAAGAGGCAGCACCGCGGCGCAGAGTCCCCAGAGGCATGGCCACACGCTCTTCAGAGTCCCCAAAGGCGCGGTGAAACACAGTAGCACCGCGAGAAAGTGGTCCGTTCGCTTTAACCAGGCAACGTTCGGGAGAATCGGCAGCTGCGGCCACTGCTGCATGCCACGCCTGGGTCGGGTCGCGGAGGCCAAACCCGGCCAAGGCGGCGGCACAGCGGGCCCCGCCACCAGTTGCTCCGTACCAGCTTTGACTACACGCACAGCATTGCCTGCGGCCTCCGATAGACTCCTTGGTCCGTGTTTCAAGACGGGCAGGGGATGTCCCTGCCTTGCCAAGCCACTCTTGACACCTTTGCACCACTGTGCACCAACCGGGGTACCGAGAGCCGGGATGAGAGACCTGGAGGGCCTGCACACCACTAGCTCTCCCACTGATTGCACCCGGCGCGGTTGGTAGGCACATGCATCCGGTGCACCACACAGGGGCACACCGGACACCCACAGGGCCATTCTGCCTTGCCACATTTGCCCTCTCGAAGGATGATGCTCCGTGACATGGGTTACGGCTCCGGGCGGGACAGCAGAGCACCAAAGAGCAAAGCCAAGCCCGGAAGCCATCCAGAATCCCAGCCAATGAAGCCTCTTCTCCGTCGGGGCATAGGTCACAGCGACCAAATGCATGCCCCCAGGTCCAGACAGGCGGAGTGCCTCTGCCAGAATGCCACTGCGAATCGATCCCACCAGAGAGTGGGGCTCTGCAGCCAGCCGCAGGCCAGACCCGAGGTCGCTTGTCCAAAAGCCGGGAAGGGCCCCACGACCGCCAATGCCTGTGCGAGAGCCACGGATGGTCCCGCCAGCCACTTCACGGTCCGGGGCCGCATCGCAATCCTCTGTGTCAGGGAAGCATCCACCACCGGTCGCCTGCCGCAGCTTCAGGCACTTTGAACCCTCTTTGCAGAGTCCTTTGCACGTTTCGATCAGTCTACTTGTTAGCTATCGGTCCCATGTCTGTATGCAGCCTTGCCACGGACATGCCTGGCCGTTTGACCTACAGTCCCAAGCAGCTCTACTCCAGGGTCTGGCGTGTGTGCACACCATGGCTAAGAACACCGACCAGTCCTCTTGACAGGAGGGCTGTAGCCCAGGTATCGCGGACCATCCCAGGCCACTCTGACTCTGGATCGGCGCCATAGTAGGTCTGTGCAGCCGTGACAGCCATCCCCATGCCAGCATTGCATCCCGGAGTGCACCCAGTGCTCACCGCATCAGGTGACCAACAACGATACGGGTAGACCGTGTCAATCTGGTTCATTCGCCATTACTGAAGCCATCGCGATTGCTGTCTCTTCCTCTGCCAAGTGATATGCTTAAATTCAGCAGGTAGCTCTCTGTGCTTCAGGTCGCCAGCCGATGGCATTGCGAAGCAATGCAACCCGATGAATCATCCATCAGGGCCGTGCACCGGGAGTGTCAAACCCATCACCCGCGGCCGGAGAAGGCCCAACACCAGCGCCGCGTGCCATGATGGTTCCAGCGCCGTGCAGGGCTTGGCCGCGGGTGATGCAACGGTTCGAATCACTCCACAATGCAGCATGCTCCAACGGTTCTCATCAACGGGCGTCCGAAGGCCAATCGGAGGGCAACACCACGGGTCTCTGTCTCCAGAGGCCGTTGGCACCGCCCCGCTCTGAGCCCGCGGAGTCGCGGCTGGGCCGCGGTCCGTGGGCTCCATGATCAAGCCTCTGCGCG
>CAXIWF010001488.1:0-40776 GCA_964036045.1 Eutreptiella sp. 'Long Island Sound 2002' | reverse complement strand
ATCCCCAGGAATTCTGCCACCAGAATCGGTTTCTGGCCATCCAGGAATTCCTGGCCACCCAGGAAATCGGTTTCCTGGCCACCCAGGAATTCCTGGCCACCCAGGAAATCGGTTTCCTGGCCATCCAGGAATTCCTGGCCACCCAGGAAATCGGTTTCCTGGCCACCCAGGAATTCCTGGCCACCCAGGAATTCGGTTTCCTGGCCACCCAGGAATTCCTGGCCACCCAGGAAATCGGTTTCCTGGCCACCCAGGAATTCCTGGCCACCCAGGAAATCGGTTTCCTGGCCACCCAGGAATTCCTGGCCACCCAGGAAATCGGTTTCCTGGCCACCCAGGAATTCCTGGCCACCCAGGAAATCGGTTTCCTGGCCACCCAGGAATTGCTGGCCACCCAGGAAATCGGTTTCCTGGCCACCCAGGAATTCCTGGCCACCCAGGAAATCGGTTTCCTGGCCACCCAGGAATTCCTGGCCACCCAGGAAATCGGTTTCCTGGCCACCCAGGAATTCCTGGCCACCCAGGAATTCGGTTTCCTGGCCACCCAGGAATTCCTGGCCACCCAGGAAATCGGTTTCCTGGCCACCCAGGAATTCCTGGCCACCCAGGAAATCGGTTTCCTGGCCACCCAGGAATTCCTGGCCACCCAGGAAATCGGTTTCCTGGCCACCCAGGAATTCCTGGCCACCCAGGAAATCGGTTTCCTGGCCACCCAGGAATTCCTGGCCACCCAGGAAATCGGTTTCCTGGCCACCCAGGAATTCCTGGCCACCCAGGAAATCGGTTTCCTGGCCACCCAGGAATTCCTGGCCACCCAGGAAATCGGTTTCCTGGCCACCCAGGAATTCCTGGCCACCCAGGAAATCGGTTTCCTGGCCACCCAGGAATTCCTGGCCACCCAGGAAATCGGTTTCCTGGCCACCCAGGAATTCCTGGCCACCCAGGAAATCGGTTTCCTGGCCACCCAGGAATTCCTGGCCACCCAGGAAATCGGTTTCCTGGCCACCCAGGAATTCCTGGCCACCCAGGAAATCGGTTTCCTGGCCACCCAGGAATTCCTGGCCACCCAGGAAATCGGTTTCCTGGCCACCCAGGAATTCCTGGCCACCCAGGAAATCGGTTTCCTGGCCACCCAGGAATTCCTGGCCACCCAGGAAATCGGTTTCCTGGCCACCCAGGAATTCCTGGCCACCCAGGAAATCGGTTTCCTGGCCACCCAGGAATTCCTGGCCACCCAGGAAATCGGTTTCCTGGCCACCCAGGAATTCCTGGCCACCCAGGAAATCGGTTTCCTGGCCACCCAGGAATTCCTGGCCACCCAGGAAATCGGTTTCCTGGCCACCCAGGAATTCCTGGCCACCCAGGAAATCGGTTTCCTGGCCACCCAGGAATTCCTGGCCACCCAGGAAATCGGTTTCCTGGCCACCCAGGAATTCCTGGCCACCCAGGAAATCGGTTTCCTGGCCACCCAGGAATTCCTGGCCACCCAGGAAATCGGTTTCCTGGCCACCCAGGAATTCCTGGCCACCCAGGAAATCGGTTTCCTGGCCACCCAGGAATTCCTGGCCACCCAGGAAATCGGTTTCCTGGCCACCCAGGAATTCCTGGCCACCCAGGAAATCGGTTTCCTGGCCACCCAGGAATTCCTGGCCACCCAGGAAATCGGTTTCCTGGCCACCCAGGAATTCCTGGCCACCCAGGAAATCGGTTTCCTGGCCACCCAGGAATTCCTGGCCACCCAGGAAATCGGTTTCCTGGCCACCCAGGAATTCTTGGCCACCCAGGAATTCCTGGCCACCCAGGAAATCGGTTTCCTGGCCACCCAGGAATTCCTGGCCACCCAGGAAATCGGTTTCCTGGCCACCAAGGAATTCCTGGCCATCCAGGAATTCCTGGCCACCCAGGAAATCGGTTTCCTGGCCACCCAGGAATTCCTGGCCACCCAGGAAATCGGTTTCCTGGCCACCCAGGAATTCCTGGCCACCCAGGAAATCGGTTTCCTGGCCACCCAGGAATTCCTGGCCACCCAGGAATTCCTGGCCACCCAGGAAATCGGTTTCCTGGCCACCCAGGAATTCCTGGCCACCCAGGAAATCGGTTTCCTGGCCACCCAGGAATTCCTGGCCACCCAGGAAATCGGTTTCCTGGCCACCCAGGAATTCCTGGCCACCCAGGAAATCGGTTTCCTGGCCACCCAGGAATTCCTGGCCACCCAGGAAATCGGTTTCCTGGCCACCCAGGAATTCCTGGCCACCCAGGAAATCGGTTTCCTGGCCACCCAGGAATTCCTGGCCACCCAGGAAATCGGTTTCCTGGCCACCCAGGAAATCGGTTTCCTGGCCACCCAGGAATTCCTGGCCACCCAGGAATTCCTGGCCACCCAGGAAATCGGTTTCCTGGCCACCCAGGAAATCGGTTTCCTGGCCACCCAGGAATTCCTGGCCACCCAGGAAATCGTTTTCCTGGCCACCCAGGAATTCCTGGCCACCCAGGAAATCGGTTTCCTGGCCACCCAAGAATTCCTGGCCACCCAGGAATTCGGTTTCCTGGCCACCCAGGAATTCCTGGCCACCCAGGAAATCGGTTTCCTGGCCACCCAAGAATTCCTGGCCACCCAGGAAATCGGTTTCCTGGCCACCCAGGAATTCCTGGCCACCCAGGAAATCGGTTTCCTGGCCACCCAGGAATTCCTGGCCACCCAGGAAATCGGTTTCCTGGCCACCCAGGAATTCCTGGCCACCCAGGAAATCGGTTTCCTGGCCACCCAAGAATTCCTGGCCACCCAGGAATTCGGTTTCCTGGCCACCCAGGAATTCCTGGCCACCCAGGAAATCGGTTTCCTGGCCACCCAAGAATTCCTGGCCACCCAGGAAATCGGTTTCCTGGCCACCCAGGAATTCCTGGCCACCCAGGAAATCGGTTTCCTGGCCACCCAGGAATTCCTGGCCACCCAGGAAATCGGTTTCCTGGCCACCCAGGAAATCCTGGCCACCCAGGAATTCCTGGCCACCCAGGAAATCGGTTTCCTGGCCACCCAGGAATTCCTGGCCACCCAGGAAATCGGTTTCCTGGCCACCCAGGAATTCCTGGCCACCCAGGAAATCGGTTTCGTGGCCACCTAGGAATTCCTGGCCACCCAGGAAATCGGTTTCCTGGCCACCCAGGAATTCCTGGCCACCCAGGAATTCCTTGCCACCCAGGAAATCGGTTTCCTGGCCACCCAGGAAGTCCTGGCCACCCAGGAAATCGGTTTCCTGGCCACCCAGGAATTCCTGGCCACCCAGGAATTCCTGGCCACCCAGGAAATCCGTTTCCTGGCCACCCGGGAATTCCTGGCCACCCAGGAATTCCTGGCCACCCAGGAAATATGTTTCCTGGCCACCAAGGAATTCCTGGCGAGCCAGGAATTCCTGGCCACCCGGGAAATCGGTTTCCTGGCCACCCAGGAATTCCTGGCCACCCAGGAAATCGGTTTCCTGGCCACCCAGGAATTCCTGGCCACCCAGGAAATCGGTTCCCTGGGCCTGCCACGAATTCCTGGCCACCTAGGAATTCCTGGCCACCCAGGAAATTGGTTTCCTGGACACCCAAGAATTCGTGGCCACCTAGGAAATCGGTTTCCTGGCCACCCAGGAAATCCTGGCCACCCAGGAAATCGGTTTCCTGGCCACCCGGGAATTCCTGGCCACCCAGGAATTCCTGGCCACCCAAGAAATCGGTTTCCTGGCCACCCAGGAATTCCTGGCCACCCAGGAAATTGGTTTCCTGGCCACCCAGGAAATCCTGGCCACCCAGGAAATCGGTTTCATGGCCACCCAGGAATTCCTGGCCACCCAGGAATTCCTGGCGACCCAGCAAATCGGTTTCTTGGCCACCCAGGAAAACGGTTTCCTGGCAACCCGGGAATTCCTGGCCAGCCAGGAATTCCTGGCCACCCAGGAAATCGGTTTCCTGGCCACCCAGGAAATCGGTTTGCTGGACACCCAGGAATTCGTGGCCACCCAGGAAATCGGTTTCCTGGCCACCCAGGAATTCCTGGGCACATAGGAAATCGGTTTCCTGCCCACCCAGGAATTCCTGGCCGGCCAGGAATTCCTGGCCAGCCAGGAAATCGGTTTCCTGGCCACCCAGGAAATCCTAGCCACCCAGGAATTCCTGGCCACCTAGGAAATCGGTTTCCTGGCCACCCAGGAATTCCTGGCCACCCAGGAAATCGGTTTCCTGGCCACCTAGGAATTCCTGGCCACCCAGGGAATCGGTTTCCTGGCCACCCAGGAATTCATGGCCACCCAGGAAATCGGTTTCTTGGCCACCCAGGAAATCCTGGCCACCCAGGAATTCCTGGCCACCCAGGAAATCGGTTTTCCTGGCCACCCAGGAATTCCTGGCCACCCAGGAAATCGGTTTCTTGGCCACCAAGGAAATACTGGCCACCCAGGAATTCCTGGCCACCCAAGAAATCGGTTTCCTGGCCACCCAAGAATTCCTGGCCAACCAGGAAATCGGTTTCCTGGCCACCCAGGAATTCCTGGCCACCCAGGAAATCGGTTTCCTGGCCACCCAGGAAATCCTGGCCACCGACGAATTCCTGGCCAACTAGGAAATCGGTTCCCTGGCCAGCCAGGAATTCCTGGCCACCCAGGAAATCGGTTTCCTGGCCACCCAGGAATTCCTGGCCACCCAGGAAATAGGTTTCCTGGCCACCCAGCAATTCCTGGCCACCCAGGAAATCGGTTTCCTGGCCACCAAGGAAATCTTGGCCACCCAGAAATTCCTGGCTACCGAGGAAATCGGTTTCCTGGCCACCCAGGAATTCCTGGCCACCCAGGAAATCGGTTTCCTGGCCACCCAGGAATTCCTGGCCACCCAGGAAATAGGTTTCCTTGCCACCCATGAATTCCTGGCCACCCAGGAAATCGGTTTCCTAGCCACCCAAGAATCCCTGGCCACCCAGGAAATCGGTTTCCTGGCAACCCAGGAAATCCTGGCCACCCAGGAAATCGGTTTCCTGGCCACCCAGGAATTCCTGGCCACCCAGTAAATCGGTTTCCTGGCCACCGAGGAAATCGGTTTCCTGGCCACCCAGGAAATCCTGGCCACCCAGGAGTTCCTGGCCACCCAGGAATTCCTGGCCACCAAGGAAATCGGTTTCCTGGCCACCCAGGAAATCCTGGCCACCCAGGAATTCCTGGCCACCCAGGAATTCCTGGCCACCCAGGAAATTGGTTTCCTGGCCACCCAGGAAATCCTGGCCACCCAGGAAATCGGTTTCATGGCCACCCAGGAATTCCTGGCCACCCAGGAATTCCTGGCCACCCAGGAAATCGGTTTCTTGGCCACCCAGGAATTCCTGGCCACCCTGGAAATCGGTTTCCTGGCCACCCAGGAAATCGGTTTGCTGGACACCCAGGAATTCGTGGCCACCCAGGAAATCGGTTTCCTGGCCACCCAGGAATTCCTAGGCACCCAGGAAATCGGTTTCCTGCCCACCCAGGAATTCCTGGCCGGCCAGGAATTCCTGGCCAGCCAGGAAATCGGTTTCCTGGCCACCCAGGAAATCCTAGCCACCCAGGAATTCCTGGCCACCTAGGAAATCGGTTTCCTGGCCACCCAGGAATTCCTGGCCACCCAGGAAATCGGTTTCCTGGCCACCTAGGAATTCCTGGCCACCCAGGGAATCGGTTTCCTGGCCACCCAGGAATTCATGGCCACCCAGGAAATCGGTTTCTTGGCCACCCAGGAAATCCTGGCCACCCAGGAATTCCTGGCCACCCAGGAAATCGGTTTTCCTGACCACCCAGGAATTCCTGGCCACCCAGGAAATCGGTTTCTTGGCCACCCAGGAAATACTGGCCACCCAGGAATTCCTGGCCACCCAAGAAATCGGTTTCCTGGCCACCCAAGAATTCCTGGCCAACCAGGAAATCGGTTTCCTGGCCACCCAAGAATTCCTGGCCACCCAGGAAATCGGTTTCCTGGCCACCCAGGAAATCCTGGCCACCCAGGAAATCGGTTTCTGGCCACCCAGAAATACCTGGCCACCTAGGAATTCCTGGCCACCCAGGAAATCGGTTTCCTGACCACCCAGGAAATCGGTTTCCGGGCCACCCAGGAAATCGGTTTCCTGGCCACCCAGGAAATCCTGGCCACCCAGGAATTCCTGGCCACCCAGGAAATCTGTTTCCTGGCCACCCAGGAAATCGGTTTCCTGGCCACCCACGAATTCCTGGCCACCTAGGAAATCGGTTTCCTGGCCACCCAAGAAATCCTGGCCACCCAGGAATTCCTGGCCACCCAGGAAATCGGTTTCCTGGCAACCCAGGAATTCCTGGCCACCCAGGAAATCGGTTTCTTGGCCACCCAGGAATTCCTGGCCACCCAAAAAATCGGTTTCCTGGCCACCCAGGAAAGCCTGGCCACCGACGAATTCCTGGCCAACTAGGAAATCGGTTTCCTGGCCACCCAGGAATTCCTGGCGACCCAGGAAATCGGTTTCCTGGCCACCCAGGAATTCCTGGCCACCCAGGAAATAGGTTTCCTGGCCACCCAGGAATTCCTGGCCACCCAGGAAATCGGTTTCCTGGCCACCAAGGAAATCTTGGCCACCCAGAAATTCCTGGCCACCCAGGAAATCGGTTTCCTGGCCACCCAGGAATTCCTGGCCACCCAGGAAATCGGTTTCCTGGCCACCCAGGAATTCCTGGCCACCCAGGAAATAGGTTTCCTTGCCACCCATGAATTCCTGGCCACCCAGGAAATCGGTTTCCTAGCCACCCAAGAATCCCTGGCCACCCAGGAAATCGGTTTCCTGGCAACCCAGGAAATCCTGGCCACCCAGGAAATCGGTTGCCTGGCCACCCAGGAATTCCTGGCCAACCAGTAAATCGGTTTCCTGGCCACCCAGGAAATCGGTTTCCTGGCCACCAAGGAAATCCTGGCCACCAAGGAATTCCTGGCCACCCACGAATTCCTGGCCACCAAGGAAATCGGTTTCCTGGCCACCCAGGAAATCCTGGCCACCCAGGAAATCGGTTTCCTGGCCACCCGGGAAATCGGTTTCCTGGCCACCCAGGAATTCCTTGCCACCTAGCAAATCGGTTTCCTGGCCACCCAGGAATTCCTGGCCACCCAGGAAATCGGTTTCCTGGCCACCCAGGAAATCCTGGCCACCCAGGAATTCCTGGCCACCCAGGAAATCGATTTCCTGGCAACCCAGGATCTCCTGGCCACCCAGGAATTCCTGGCCACCCAGGAAATCGGTTTCTTGGCCACCCAGGAAATCCTGGCCACCGACAAATTCCTGGCCACCCAGGAATTCCTGGCCACCCAGGAAATCGGTTTCCTGGCCACCCAGGAATTCCTGGCCACCCAGGAAATCGGTTTCCTGGCCACCCAGGAATTCCTGGCCACCCAGGAAATAGGTTTCCTGGCCGCCCAGGAATTCCTGGCCACCCAGGAAATCGGTTTCCTGGCCACCAAGGAAATCTTGGCCACCCAGAAATTCCTGGCCACCCAGGAAATCGGTTTCCTGGCCACCCAGGAATTCCTGGCCACCCAAGAAATCGGTTTCCTGGCCACCCAGGAATTCCTGGCCACCCAGGAAATAGGTTTCCTTGCCACCCAAGGATCCCTGGCCACCCAGGAAATCGGTTTCCTGGCAACCCAGGAAATGCTGGCCACCCAGGAAATCGGTTTCCTGGCCACCCGGGAATTCCTGGCCACCCAGTAAATCGGTTTCCTGGCCACCCAGGAAATCGGTTTCCTGGCCACCCAGTAATTCCTGGCCACCCAGGAATTCCTGGCAACCCAGGAATTCCTGGCCACCAAGGAAATCGGTTTCCTGGCCACCCAGGAAATCCTGGCCACCCAGGAAATCCTGGCCACCCAGGAAATCGGTTTCCTGGCCACCCGGGAAATCGGTTTCCTGGCCACCCAGGAATTCCTGGCCACCTAGCAAATCGGTTTCCTGGCCACCCAGGAATTCCTGGCCACCCAGGAAATCGGTTTCCTGGCCACCCGGGAATTCCTGGCCACCCAGTAAATCGGTTTCCTGGCCACCCAGGAAATCGGTTTCCTGGCCACCCAGTAATTCCTGGCCACCCAGGAATTCCTGGCAACCCAGGAATTCCTGGCCACCAAGGAAATCGGTTTCCTGGCCACCCAGGAAATCCTGGCCACCCAGGAAATCCTGGCCACCCAGGAAATCGGTTTCCTGGCCACCCGGGAAATCGGTTTCCTGGCCACCCAGGAATTCCTGGCCACCTAGCAAATCGGTTTCCTGGCCACCCAGGAATTCCTGGCCACCCAGGAAATCGGTTTCCTGGCCACCCACGAAATCCTGGCCACCCAGGAATTCCTGGCCACCCAGGAAATCGGTTTCCTGGCAACCCAGTAATTCCTGGCCACCCAGGAATTCCTGGCCACCCAGGAAATCGGTTTCTTGGCCACCCAGGGATTCCTGGCCACCCAGGAAATCGGTTTCCTGGCCACCCAGGAAATCCTGGCCACCGACAAATTCCTGGGCACCCAGGAATTCCTGGCCACCCAGGAAATCGGTTTCCTGGCCACCCAGTAATTCCTGGCCACCCAGGAAATCGGTTTCCTGGCCACCCAGGAATTCCTGGCAACCCAGGAAATAGGTTTCCTGGCCACCCAGGAATTCCTGGCCACCCAGGAAATCGGTTTCCTGGCCACCAAGGAAATCTTGGCCACCCAGAAATTCCTGGCCACCCAGGAAATCGGTTTCCTGGCCACCCAGGAATTCCTGGCCACCCAGGAAATCGGTTTCCTGGCCATCCAGGAATTCCTGGCCATCCAGGAAATAGGTTTCCTTGCCACCCATGAATTCCTGGCCACCCAGGAAATCGGTTTCCTAGCCACCCAAGAATCCCTGGCCACCCAGGAAATCGGTTTCCTGGCAACCCAGGAAATCCTGGCCACCCAGGAAATCGGTTTCCTGGCCACCCAGGAATTCCTGGCCACCCAGTAAATCGGTTTCCTCGCCACCCAGGAAATCGGTTTCCTGGCCACCCAGGAAATCCTGGCCACCCAGGAAATCCTGGCCACCCAGGAAATCGGTTTCCTGGCCACCCGGGAAATCGGTTTCCTGGCCACCCAGGAATTCCTGGCCACCTAGCAAATCGGTTTCCTGGCCACCCAGGAATTCCTGGCCACCCAGGAAATCGGTTTCCTGGCCACCCAGGAAATCCTGGCCACCCAGGAATTCCTGGCCACCCAGGAAATCGGTTTCTTGGCCACCCAGGAAATACTGGCCACCCAGGAATTCCTGGCCACCCAAGAAATCGGTTTCCTGGCCACCCAAGAATTCCTGGCCAACCAGGAAATCGGTTTCCTGGCCACCCAAGAATTCCTGGCCACCCAGGAAATCGGTTTCCTGGCCACCCAGGAAATCCTGGCCACCCAGGAAATCGGTTTCTGGCCACCCAGGAATACCTGGCCACCTAGGAGTTCCTGGCCACCCAGGAAATCGGTTTCGTGGCCACCCAGGAAATCGGTTTCCTGGCCACCCAGGAAATAGGTTTCCTGGCGACCCAGGAAATCCTGGCCACCCATGAATTCCGGGCCACCCAGGAAATCGGTTTCCTGGCCACCCAGGAAATCCTGGCCACCCAGGAATTCCTGGCCACCCAGGAAATCTGTTTCCTGGCCACCCAGGAAATCGGTTTCCTGGCCACCCAAGAAATCCTGGCCACCCATGAATTCCTGGCCACCTAGGAAATCGGTTTCCTGGCCACCCAAGAAATCCTGGCCACCCAGGAATTCCTGGCCAACTAGGAAATCGGTTTCCCGGCCACCCAGGAATTCCTGGCCACCCAGGAAATCGGTTTCCTGGCCACCCAGGAATTCCTGGCCGCCCAGGAAATAGGTTTCCTGGCCACCCAGGAATTCCTGGCCACCCAGGAAATCGGTTTCCTGGCCACCAAGGAAATCTTGGCCACCCAGAAATTCCTGGCCACCCAGGAAATCGGTTTCCTGGCCACCCAGGAATTCCTGGCCACCCAGGAAATCGGTTTCATGGCCACCCAGGAATTCCTGGCCACCCAGGAAATAGGTTTCCTTGCCACCCATGAATTCCTGGCCACCCAGGAAATCGGTTTCCTAGCCACCCAAGAATCCCTGGCCACCCAGGAAATCGGTTTCCTGGCAACCCAGGAAATCCTGGCCACCCAGGAAATCGGTTTCCTGGCCACCCAGGAATCCCTGGCCACCCAGTAAATCGGTTTCTTGGCCACCCAGGCAATCGGTTTCCTGGCCACCCAGGAAATCCTGGCCACCAAGGAATTCCTGGCCACCCACGAATTCCTGGCCACCAAGGAAATCGGTTTCCCGGCCACCCAGGAAATCCTGGCCACCCAGGAAATCGGTTTCCTGGCCACCCGGGAAATCGGTTTCCTGGCCACCCAGGAATTCCTGGCCACCTAGCAAATCGGTTTCCTGGCCACCCAGGAATTCCTGGCCACCCAGGAAATCGGTTTCCTGGCCACCCAGGAAATCCTGGCCACCCAGGAATTCCTGGCCACCCAGGAAATCGGTTTCCTGGCAACCCAGGAATTCCTGGCCACCCAGGAATTCCTGGCCACCCAGGAAATCGGTTTCTTGGCCACCCAGGAAATCCTGGCCACCGACAAATTCCTGGCCACCCAGGAATTCCTGGCCACCCAGGAAATCGGTTTCCTGCCCACCCAGGAATTCCTGGCCACCCAGGAAATCGGTTTCCTGGCCACCCAGGAATTCCTGGCCACCCAGGAAATAGGTTTCCTGGCCGCCCAGGAATTCCTGGCCACCCAGGAAATCGGTTTCCTGGCCACCAAGGAAATCTTGGCCACCCAGAAATTCCTGGCCACCCAGGAAATCGGTTTCCTGGCCACCCAGGAATTCCTGGTCACCCAAGAAATCGGTTTCCTGGCCACCCAGGAATTCCTGGCCACCCAGGAAATAGGTTTCCTTGCCACCCATGAATTCCTGGCCACCCAGGAAATCGGTTTCCTAGCCACCCAAGAATCCCTGGCCACCCAGGAAATCGGTTTCCTGGCAACCCAGGAAATCCTGGCCACCTAGGAAATCGGTTTCCTGGCCACCCGGGAATTCCTGGCCACCCAGTAAATCGGTTTCCTGGCCACCCAGGAAATCCTGGCCACCCAGGAATTCCTGGCAACCCAGGAATTCCTGGCCACCAAGGAAATCGGTTTCCTGGCCACCCAAGAAATCCTGGCCACCCAGGAAATCCTGGCCACCCAGGAAATCGGTTTCCTGGCCACCCGGGAAATCGGTTTCCTGGCCACCCAGGAATTCCTGGCCACCTAGCAAATCGGTTTCCTGGCCACCCAGGAATTCCTGGCCACCCAGGAAATCGGTTTCCTGGCCACCCACGAAATCCTGGCCACCCAGGAATTCCAGGCCACCCAGGAAATCGGTTTCCTGGCAACCCAGTAATTCCTGGCCACCCAGGAATTCCTGGCCACCCAGGAAATCGGTTTCTTGGCCACCCAGGAATTCCTGGCCACCCAGGAAATCGGTTTCCTGGCCACCCAGGAAATCCTGGCCACCGACAAATTCCTGGGCACCCAGGAATTCCTGGCCACCCATGAAATCGGTTTCCTGGCCACCCAGTAATTCCTGGCCACCCAGGAAATCGGTTTCCTGGCCACCCAGGAATTCCTGGCAACCCAGGAAATAGGTTTCCTGGCCACCCAGGAATTCCTGGCCACCCAGGAAATCGGTTTCCTGGCCACCAAGGAAATCTTGGCCACCCAGAAATTCCTGGCCACCCAGGAAATCGGTTTCCTGGCCACCCAGGAATTCCTGGCCACCCAGGAAATCGGTTTCCTGGCCACCCAGGAATTCCTGGCCACCCAGGAAATAGGTTTCCTTGCCACCCATGAATTCCTGGCCACCCAGGAAATCGGTTTCCTAGCCACCCAAGAATCCCTGGCCACCCAGGAAATCGGTTTCCTGGCAACCCAGGAATTCCTGGCCACCCAGGAAATCGGTTTCCTGGCCACCCAGGAATTCCTGGCCACCCAGTAAATCGGTTTCCTGGCCACCCAGGAAATCGGTTTCCTGGCCACCCAGGAAATCCTGGCCACCCAAGAAATCGGTTTCCTGGCCACCCGGGAAATCGGTTTCCTGGCCACCCAGGAATTCCTGGCCACCTAGCAAATCGGTTTCCTGGCCACCCAGGAATTCCTGGCCACCCAGGAAATCGGTTTCCTGGCCACCCAGGAAATCCTGGCCACCCAGGATTTCCTGGCCACCCAGGAAATCGGTTTCCTGGCAACCCAGGAATTCCTGGCCACCCAGGAATTCCTGGCCACCCAGGAAATCGGTTTCTTGGCCACCCAGGAATTCCTGGCCACCCAGGAAATCGGTTTCCTGGCCACCCAGGAAATCCTGGCCACCGACAAATTCCTGGCCACCCAGGAAATCGGTTTCCTGGCCACCCAGGAATTCCTGGCCACCCAGGAGATCGGTTTCCTGGCAACCCAGGAATTCCTGGCCACCCAGGAAATTGGTTTCCTGGCCACCTAGGAATTCCTGGCCGCCCAGGAAATCGGTTTCCTGGCCACCCAGGAATTCCTTGCCACCCAGGAAATCGGTTTCCTGGCCACCCAGGAATTCCTGGCCACCCACGAAATCGGTTTCCTGGCCACCCAGGAATTCTTGGCCACCCAGGAATTCCTGGCCACCCAGGAAATCGGTTTCCTGGCCACCCAGGAATTCCTGGCCACCCATGAATTCCTGGCCACCCAGGAAATCGGTTTCCTGGCCACCCAGGAATTCATGGCCTCCGGGGAAATCGGTTTCGTGGCCACCCAGGAAATCCTGGCCACCCAGGAATTCCTGGCCACCCGAGAAATCGGTTTCCTGGCCACCCAGGAATTCCCAGCCACCCAGGAAATCGGTTTCCTGGCCACCCAGGAATTCCTGGCCACCCACGAATTCCTGGCCACGCAGGAAATCGGTTTCCTGGCCACCCAGGAATTCTTGGCCACCCAGGAAATCGGTTTCCTGGCCACCCAGGAATTCTTGGCCACCCAGGAAATCGGTTTCCTGGCCACCCAGGAAATCCTGGCCACCCAAGAATTCCTGGCCACCCAGGAAATCGGTTTCCTGGCCACCCAGGAATTCCTGGCCACCCAGGAAATCGGTTTCTTGGCCACCCAGGAAATCCTGGCCACCCGGGAATTCCTGGCCACCCAGGAAATCGGTTTCCTGGCAACCCAGGAATTCCTGGCCACCCAGGAATTCCTGGCCACCCAAGAAATGGGTTTCCTGGCCGACCGGGAATTCCTGGCCACCCATGAAATCGGTTTCCTGGCCACCCAGGAATTCTTGGCCACCCAGGAAATAGGTTTCCTTGCCACTGAGGAATTCCTGGCCACCCAGGAAATCGGTTTCCTGGCCACCCAAGAATCCCTGGCCACCCAGGAAATCGGTTTCTTGGCAACCCAGGAAATCCTGGCCACCCAGGAAATCGGTTTCCTGGCCACCCAGGAAATCCTGGCCACCCAAGAATTCCTGGCCACCCAGGAAATCGGTTTCCTGGCCACCCAGGAATTCCTGGCCACCCAGGAAATCGGTTTCTTGGCCACCCAGGAAATCCTGGCCACCCGGGAATTCCTGGCCACCCAGGAAATCGGTTTCCTGGCAACCCAGGAATTCCTGGCCACCCAGGAATTCCTGGCCACCCAAGAAATGGGTTTCCTGGCCGACCGGGAATTCCTGGCCACCCATGAAATCGGTTTCCTGGCCACCCAGGAATTCTTGGCCACCCAGGAAATAGGTTTCCTTGCCACTGAGGAATTCCTGGCCACCCAGGAAATCGGTTTCCTGGCCACCCAAGAATCCCTGGCCACCCAGGAAATCGGTTTCTTGGCAACCCAGGAAATCCTGGCCACCCAGGAAATCGGTTTCCTGGTCACCCAGGAAATCCTGGCCACCCAGGAATTCCTGGCCACCCAGGAATTCCTGGCCACCCAGGAATTCCTGGCCACCCAGGAAATCGGTTTCCTGGCCACCCAGGAAATCCTGGCCACCCAGGAAATCCTGGCCACCCAGGAAATCGGTTTCCTGGCCACCCGGGAAATCGGTTTCCTGGCCACCCAGGAATTCCTGGCCACCTAGGAAATCGGTTTCCTGGCCACCCAGGAATTCCTGGCCACCCAGGAAATCGGTTTCCTGGCCACCCAAAAAATCTTGGCCACCCAGGAAATCGGTTTCCTGGCAACCCAGGAATTCCTCGCCACCCAGGAATTCCTGGCCACCCAGGAAATCGGTTTCCTGGCCACCCAGGAATTCCTGGCCACCCAGGAGATCGGTTTCCTGGCAACCCAGGAATTCCTGGCCACCCAGGAAATCGGTTTCCTGGCCACCCAGGAAATCCTGGCCACCCAGGAAATCGGTTTCCTGGCCACCAAGGAAATCTTGGCCACCCAGAAATTCCTGGCCACCCAGAAAATCGGTTTCCTGGCCACCCAGGAATTCCTGGCCACCCAGGAAATCGGTTTCCTGGCCACCCAGGAAACCCTAGCAACCCAGGAATTCCTGGCCACCCATGAAATCGGTTTCTTGGCCACCCAGGAATTCCTCGCCACCCAGGAAATCGGTTTCCTGGCCACCCAAGAATTCCTGGCCACCCAGGAAATCGGTTTCCTGGCCACCCAGGAATTCGTGGCCACCCAGGAAATCGGTTTCCTGGCCACTCAGGAATTCCTTGCCACCCAGGAAATCGGTTTCCCGGCCACCCAGGAATTCCTGGCCACCCAGGAAATCTGTTTCCTGGCCACCCAGGAAATCCTGGCCACCCAGGAATTCCTGGCCACCCAGGAAATCGGTTTCCTGGCCACCCAGGAATTCTTGGCCACCCAGGAATTCCTGGCCACCCAGGAAATCGATTTCCTGGCCACCCAGGAATTCCTGGCCACCCAGGACTTCCTGGCCACCCAGGAAATCGGTTTCCTGGCCACCCAAGAATTCATGGCCACCCAGGAAATCGGTTTCCTGGCCACCCAGGAAAACCTGGCCACCCAGGAATTCTTGGCCACCCGGGAAATCGGTTTCCTGGCCACCCAGGAATTCCCAGCCACCCAGGAAATCGGTTTCCTGGCCACCCAGGAATTCCTGGCCACCCACGAATTCCTCGCCACGCAGGAAATCGGTTTCCTGGCCACCCGGGAATTCCTGGCCACCCAGGAAATCGGTTTCCTGGCCACCCATGAATTCTTGGCCACCCATGAAATCGGTTTCCTAGCCACCCAAGAATCCCTGGCCACCCAGGAAATCGGTTTCCTGGCAACCCAGGAAATCCTGGCCACCCAGGAAATCGGTTTCCTGGCCACCCAGGAATTCCTGGCCACCAAGTAAATCGGTTTCCTGGCCACCCAGGAAATCCTGGCCACCCAGGAAATCGGTTTCCTGGCCACCCGGGAAATCGGTTTCCTGGCCACCCAGGAATTCCTGGCCACCTAGCAAATCGGTTTCCTGGCCACCCAGGAAATCGGTTTCCTGGCCACCCAGGAAATCCTGGCCACCCAGGATTTCCTGGCCACCCAGGAAATCGGTTTCCTGGCAACCCAGGAATTCCTGGCCACCCAGGAATTCCTGGCCACCCAGGAAATCGGTTTCTTGGCCACCCAGGAATTCCTGGCCACCCAGGAAATCGGTTTCCTGGCCACCCAGGAAATCCTGGCCACCGACAAATTCCTGGCCACCCAGGAAATCGGTTTCCTGGCCACCCAGGAATTCCTGGCCACCCAGGAGATCGGTTTCCTGGCAACCCAGGAATTCCTGGCCACCCAGGAAAGCGGTTTCCTGGCCACCCAGGAATTCCTGGCCGCCCAGGAAATCGGTTTCCTGGCCACCCAGGAATTCCTTGCCACCCAGGAAATCGGTTTCCTGGCCACCCAGGAATTCCTGGCCACCCACGAAATCGGTTTCCTGGCCACCCAGGAATTCTTGGCCACCCAGGAATTCCTGGCCACCCAGGAAATCGGTTTCCTGGCCACCCAGGAATTCCTGGCCACCCAGGAATTCCTGGCCACCCAGGAAATCGGTTTCCTGGCCACCCAGGAATTCATGGCCTCCGGGGAAATCGGTTTCGTGGCCACCCAGGAAATCCTGGCCACCCAGGAATTCCTGGCCACACGAGAAATCGGTTTCCTGGCCACCCAGGAATTCCCAGCCACCCAGGAAATCGGTTTCCTGGCCACCCAGGAATTCCTGGCCACCCACGAATTCCTGGCCACGCAGGAAATCGGTTTCCTGGCCACCCAGGAATTCCTGGCCACCCAGGAAATCGGTTTCCTGGCCACCCAGGAATTCTTGGCCACCCAGGAAATCGGTTTCCTGGCCACCCAGGAAATCCTGGCCACCCAAGAATTCCTGGCCACCCAGGAAATCGGTTTCCTGGCCACCCAGGAATTCCTGGCCACCCAGGAATTCCTGGCCACCCAGGAAATCGGTTTCCTGGCCACCCAGGAATTCCTGGCCACCCAGGAAATCGGTTTCCTGGCCACCCAGGAAATCCTGGCCACCCAGGAATTCCTGGCCACCCAGGAAATCGGTTTCCTGGCCACCCAGGAATTCCTGGCCACCCAGGAAATCGGTTTCCTGGCCACCCAGGAATTCCTGGCCACCCAGGAAATAGGTTTCCTTGCCACCCAGGAATTCCTGGCCACCCAGTAAATCGGTTTCCTGGCCACCCAGGAAATCGGTTTCCTGGCCACCCAGGAAATCCTGGCCACCCAGGAAATCGGTTTCCTGGCCACCCGGGAAATCGGTTTCCTGGCCACCCAGGAATTCCTGGCCACCTAGCAAATCGGTTTCCTGGCCACCCAGGAATTCCTGGCCACCCAGGAAATCGGTTTCCTGGCCATCCAGGATTTCCTGGCCACCCAGGAAATCGGTTTCCTGGCAACCCAGGAATTCCTGGCCACCCAGGAATTCCTGGCCACCCAGGAAATCGGTTTCTTGGCCACCCAGGAATTCCTGGCCACCCAGGAAATCGGTTTCCTGGCCACCCAGGAAATCCTGGCCACCGACAA
This sequence comes from Eutreptiella sp. 'Long Island Sound 2002', assembly GCA_964036045.1. NCBI lineage: Eukaryota > Euglenozoa > Euglenophyceae > Eutreptiales > Eutreptiaceae > Eutreptiella > Eutreptiella sp. 'Long Island Sound 2002'. The sequence goes on along the minus strand of CAXIWF010001488.1, from coordinate 23,713 downwards.
ATTCCTGGCCACCCAGGAAATCGGTTTCCTGGCCACCCAGGAATTCCTGGCCACCCAGGAGATCGGTTTCCTGGCAACCCAGGAATTCCTGGCCACCCAGGAAATCGGTTTCCTGGCCACCCAGGAATTCCTGGCCGCCCAGGAAATCGGTTTCCTGGCGACCCAGGAATTCCTTGCCACCCAGGAAATCGGTTTCCTGGCCACCCAGGAATTCCTGGCCACCCACGAAATCGGTTTCCTGGCCACCCAGGAAATCGGTTTCCTGGCCACCCAGGAATTCCTGGCCACCCAGGAATTCCTGGCCACCCAGGAAATCGGTTTCCTGGCCACCCAGGAATTCCTGGCCACCCAGGAAATCGGTTTCCTGGCCACCCAGGAAATCCTGGCCACCCAGGAATTCCTGGCCACCCAGGAAATCGGTTTCCTGGCCACCCAGGAATTCCTGGCCACCCAGGAAATCGGTTTCCTGGCCACCCAGGAATTCCTGGCCACCCAGGAAATAGGTTTCCTTGCCACCCATGAATTCCTGGCCACCCAGGAAATCGGTTTCCTAGCCACCAAAGAATCCCTGGCCACCCAGGAAATCGGTTTCCTGGCAACCCAGGAAATCCTGGCCACCCAGGAAATCGGTTTCCTGGCCACCCTGGAATTCCTGGCCACCCAGTAAATCGGTTTCCTGGCCACCCGGGAAATCGGTTTCCTGGCCACCCAGGAAATCCTGGCCACCCAGGAAATCGGTTTCCTGGCCACCCGGGAAATCGGTTTCCTGGCCACCCAGGAATTCCTGGCCACCTAGCAAATCGGTTTCCTGGCCACCCAGGAATTCCTGGCCACCCAGGAAATCGGTTTCCTGGCCACCCAGGAAATCCTGGCCACCCAGGATTTCCTGGCCACCCAGGAAATCGGTTTCCTGGCAACCGAGGAATTCCTGGCCACCCAGGAATTCCTGGCCACCCAGGAAATCGGTTTCTTGGCCACCCAGGAATTCCTGGCCACCCAGGAAATCGGTTTCCTGGCCACCCAGGAAATCCTGGCCACCGACAAATTCCTGGCCACCCAGGAAATCGGTTTCCTGGCCACCCAGGAATTCCTGGCCACCCAGGAGATCGGTTTCCTGGCAACCCAGGAATTCCTGGCCACCCAGGAAATCGGTTTCCTGGCCACCCAGGAATTCCTGGCCGCCCAGGAAATCGGTTTCCTGGCCACCCAGGAATTCCTTGCCACCCAGGAAATCGGTTTCCTGGCCACCCAGGAATTCCTGGCCACCCACGAAATCGGTTTCCTGGCCACCCAGGAATTCTTGGCCACCCAGGAATTCCTGGCCACCCAGGAAATCGGTTTCCTGGCCACCCAGGAATTCCTGGCCACCCAGGAATTCCTGGCCACCCAGGAAATCGGTTTCCTGGCCATCCAGGAATTCATGGCCTCCGGGGAAATCGGTTTCGTGGCCACCCAGGAAATCCTGGCCACCCAGGAATTCCTGGCCACCCGAGAAATCAGTTTCCTGGCCACCCAGGAATTCCCAGCCACCCAGGAAATCGGTTTCCTGGCCACCCAGGAATTCCTGGCCACCCAGGAAATCGGTTTCCTGGCCACCCAGGAATTCCTGGCCACCCAGGAAATCGGTTTCCTGGCCACCCAGGAATTCTTGGCCACCCAGGAAATCGGTTTCCTGGCCACCCAGGAAATCCTGGCCACCCAAGAATTCCTGGCCACCCAGGAAATCGGTTTCCTGGCCACCCAGGAATTCCTGGCCACCCAGGAAATCGGTTTCTTGGCCACCCAGGAAATCTTGGCCACCCGGGAATTCCTGGCCACCCAGGAAATCGGTTTCCTGGCAACCCAGGAATTCCTGGCCACCCAGGAATTCCTGGCCACCCAAGAAATGGGTTTCCTGGCCGACCGGGAATTCCTGGCCACCCATGAAATCGGTTTCCTGGCCACCCAGGAATTCTTGGCCACCCAGGAAATAGGTTTCCTTGCCACTGAGGAATTCCTGGCCACCCAGGAAATCGGTTTCCTGGCCACCCAAGAATCCCTGGCCACCCAGGAAATCGGTTTCTTGGCAACCCAGGAAATCCTGGCCACCCAGGAAATCGGTTTCCTGGTCACCCAGGAAATCCTGGCCACCCAGGAATTCCTGGCCACCCAGGAATTCCTGGCCACCCAGGAATTCCTGGCCACCCAGGAAATCGGTTTCCTGGCCACCCAGGAAATCCTGGCCACCCAGGAAATCCTGGCCACCCAGGAAATCGGTTTCCTGGCCACCCGGGAAATCGGTTTCCTGGCCACCCAGGAATTCCTGGCCACCTAGGAAATCGGTTTCCTGGCCACCCAGGAATTCCTGGCCACCCAGGAAATCGGTTTCCTGGCCACCCAAAAAATCTTGGCCACCCAGGAAATCGGTTTCCTGGCAACCCAGGAATTCCTCGCCACCCAGGAATTCCTGGCCACCTAGGAAATCGGTTTCCTGGCCACCCAGGAATTCCTGGCCACCCAGGAGATCGGTTTCCTGGCAACCCAGGAATTCCTGGCCACCCAGGGAATCGGTTTCCTGGCCCCCCAGGAAATCCTGGCCACCCAGGAAATCGGTTTCCTGGCCACCAAGGAAATCTTGGCCACCCAGAAATTCCTGGCCACCCAGAAAATCGGTTTCCTGGCCACCCAGGAATTCCTGGCCACCCAGGAAACCCTAGCAACCCAGGAATTCCTGGCCACCCATGAAATCGGTTTCTTGGCCACCCAGGAATTCCTGGCCACCCAGGAAATCGGTTTCCTGGCCACCCAGGAATTCCTCGCCACCCAGGAAATCGGTTTCCTGGCCACCCAAGAATTCCTGGCCACCCAGGAAATCGGTTTCCTGGCCACCCAGGAATTCGTGGCCACCCAGGAAATCGGTTTCCTGGCCACCCAGGAATTCCTTGCCACCCAGGAAATCGGTTTCCTGGCCACCCAGGAATTCCTGGCCACCCAGGAATTCCTGGCCACCCAGGAAATCTGTTTCCTGGCCACCCAGGAAATCCTGGCCACCCAGGAATTCCTGGCCACCCAGGAAATCGGTTTCCTGGCCACCCAGGAATTCTTGGCCACCCAGGAATTCCTGGCCACCCAGGAAATCGATTTCCTGGCCACCCAGGAATTCCTGGCCACCCAGGAATTCCTGGCCACCCAGGACTTCCTGGCCACCCAGGAAATCGGTTTCCTGGCCACCCAAGTATTCATGGCCACCCAGGAAATCGGTTTCCTGGCCACCCAGGAAAACCTGGCCACCCAGGAATTCTTGGCCACCCGGGAAATCGGTTTCCTGGCCACCCAGGAATTCCCAGCCACCCAGGAAATCGGTTTCCTGGCCACCCAGGAATTCCTGGCCACCCACGAATTCCTCGCCACGCAGGAAATCGGTTTCGTGGCCACCCGGGAATTCCTGGCCACCCAGGAAATCGGTTTCCTGGCCACCCAGGAATTCTTGGCCACCCAGGAAATCGGTTCCCTGGCCAACGAGGAAATCTTGGCCACCCAGGAATTCCTGGCCACCCAGGAAATCGGTTTCCTGGCCACCCAGGAATTCCTGGCCACCCAGGAAATCGGTTTCTTGGCCACCCAGGAAATCCTGGCCACCCAGGAATTCCTGGCCACCCAGGAAATCTTTTTCCTGGCAACCCAGGAATTCCTGGCCACCCAGGAATTCCTGGCCACCCAGGAAATCGGTTTCCTGGCCACCGAGGAATTCCTGGCCACCCAGGAAATCGGTTTCCTAGCCACCCAGGAAATCCTGGCCACCGAGGAATTCCTGGCCACCCAAGAAATCGGTTTCCTGGCCACCCAGGAATTCCTGGCCACCCAGGAGATCAGTTTCCTGGCCACCCAGGAAATCGGTTTGCTGGCCACCCAGGAAATCCTGGCCACCCAGGAATTCCTCGCCACCCAGGAAATCGGTTTCCCTGGCCACCCAGGAAAACCCGGCCACCCAGGAATGCCTGGCCACCCAGGAAATCGGTTTCCTGGCCACCCAGGAATTCCTTGCCACCCAGGAAATCGGTTTCCTGGCCACCCAGGAAATCCTGGCCACCCAGGAATTCCTGGCCAGGCATGAAATCGGTTTCCTGGCCACCCAGGAAATCCTGGCCACCCAGGAATTCCTGGCCACCCAGGAAATCGGTTTCCTGGCCACCCAGGAATTCCTGGCCACCCACGAATTCCTGGCCACGCAGCAAAACGGTTTCCTGGCCACCCAGTAATTCCTGGCCACCCAGGAAATCAGTTTCGTGGCCACCCAGGAATTCTTGGCCACCCAGGAAATCGGTTTCCTGGCCACCCAGGAAATCCTGGCCACCCAGGAAATCTTTTTCCTGGAAACCCAGGAATTCCTGGCCACCCAGGAATTCCTGGCCACCCAGGAAATCGGTTTCCTGGCCACCCAGGAAATCCTGGCCACCCAGGAAATCTTTTTCCTGGAAACCCAGGAATTCCTGGCCACCCAGGAATTCCTGGCCACCCAGGAAATCGGTTTCCTGGCCACCCAGGAAATCCTGGCCACCCAGGAATTCCTGGCCAACCAGGAAATCGGTTTCCTGGCCACCCAGGAATTCCTGGCAACCCACGAATTCCTGGCCACGCAGCAAAACGGTTTCCTGGCCACCCAGGAATTCCTGGCCACCCAGGAAATCGGTTTCCTGGCCACCCAGGAATTCTTGGCCACCCAGGAAATCGGTTCCCTGGCCAACGAGGAAATCCTGGCCACCCAGGAATTCCTGGCCACCCAGGAAATCGGTTTCCTGGCCACCCAGGAAATCCTGGCCACCGAGGAATTCCTGGCCACCAAAGAAATCGGTTTCCTGGCCACCCAAGAATTCCTGGCCACCCAGGAAATCGGTTTCGTGGCCGGCCAGGAATTCCTGGCCACCCAGGAAATCGGTTTCCTGGCCGGCCAGGAAATCCTGGCCACCCAGGAATTCCTGACCACCCAGGAAATCGGTTTCCTGGCCACCCAGGAAAACCCGGCCACCCAGGAATTCCTGGCCACCCAGGAAATCGGTTTCCTGGCCAGCCAGGAATTCCTAGCCACCCAGGAAATCGGTTTCCTGGCCACCCAGGAAATCCTGGCCACCCAGAAATTCTTGGCCACCCAGGAAATCGGTTTCCTGGCCACCCAGGAATTCCTTGCCACCCGGGAAATCGGTTTCCTGGCCACCCAGGAATTCCTGGCCACCCAGGAAATCGGTTTCCTGGCCACCCAGGAAATCCTGGCCACCCAGGAATTCCTGGCCACCCATGAAATCGGTTTCGTGGCCACCCAGGAATTCGTGGCCGCCCAGGAAATCGGTTTCCTGGCCACCCAGGAATTCCTTGCCACCCAGGAAATCGGTTTCCTGGCCACCCAGGAATTCCTGGCCACCCAGGAAATCGGTTTCCTGGCCACCCAGGAAATCCTGGCCACCGAGGAATTCCTGGCCACCCAAGAAATCGGTTTCCTGGCCACCCAGGAATTCCTGGCCACCCAGGAGATCGGTTTCCTGGCCACCCAGGAATTCCTGGCCACCCAGGAAATCGGTTTGCTGGCCAGCCAGGAAATCCTGGCCACCCAGGAATTCCTGGCCACCCAGGAAATCGGTTTCCCTGGCCACCCAGGAAAACCCGGCCAACCGGGATTGCCTGGCCACCCAGGAAATCGGTTTCCTGGCCACCCAGGAATTCCTGGCCACCCAGGAAATCGGTTTCCTGGCCACCCAGGAAATCCTGGCCACCCAGGAATTCCTGCCCACCCAGGAAATCGGTTTCCTGGCCACCCAGGAATTCCTGGCCACCCACGAATTCCTGGCCACGCAGCAAAACGGTTTCCTGGCCACCCAGTAATTCCTGGCCACCCAGGAAATCAGTTTCCTGGCCACCCAGGAATTCTTGGCCACCCAGGAAATCGCTTCCCTGGCCAACGAGGAAATCCTGGCCACCCAGGAATTCCTGGCCACCCAGGAAATCGGTTTCCTGGCCACCCAGGAAATCCTGGCCACCCAGGAAATCTTTTTCATGGCAACCCAGGAATTCCTGGCCACCCAGGAATTCCTGGCCACCCAGGAAATCGGTTTCCTGGCCACCCAGGAAATCCTGGCCACCCAGGAATTCCTGGCCACCCAGGAAATCGGTTTCCTGGCCACCCAGGAATTCCTGGCAACCCACGAATTCCTGGCCACGCAGCAAAACGGTTTCCTGGCCACCCAGGAATTCCTGGCCACCCAGGAAATCGGTTTCCTGGCCACCCGGGAATTCTTGGCCACCCAGGAAATCGGTTCCCTGGCCAACGAGGAAATCCTGGGCACCCAGGAATTCCTGGCCACCCAGGAAATCGGTTTCCTGGCCACCCAGGAAATCCTGGCCACCGAGGAATTCCTGACCACCAAAGAAATCGGTTTCCTGGCCACCCAGGAATTCCTGGCCACCCAGGAAATCGGTTTCCTGGCCACCCAGGAATTCCTGGCCACCCAGGAAATCGGTTTCCTGGCCGGCCAGGAAATCCTGGCCACCCAGGAATTCCTGACCACCCAGGAAATCGGTTTCCTGGCCACCCAGGAAAACCCGGCCACCCAGGAATTCCTGGCCACCCAGGAAATCGGTTTCCTGGCCACCCAGGAATTCCTAGCCACCCAGGAAATCGGTTTCCTGGCCACCCAGGAAATCCTGGCCACCCAGAAATTCTTGGCCACCCAGGAAATCGGTTTCCTGGCCACCCAGGAATTCCTTGCCACCCGGGAAATCGGTTTCCTGGCCACCCAGGAATTCCTGGCCACCCAGGAAATCGGTTTCCTGGCCACCCAGGAAATCCTGGCCACCCTGGAAATCGGTTTCCTGGCCACCCAGGAATTCGTGGCCACCCAGGAAATCGGTTTCCTGGCCACCCAGGAATTCCTTGCCACCCAGGAAATCGGTTTCCTGGCCACCCAGGAATTCCTGGCCACCCAGGAAATCGGTTTCCTGGCCACCCAGAAAGTCCTGGCCACCCATGAAATCGGTTTCCTGGCCACCCAGGAATTCGTGGCCACCCAGGAAATCGGTTTCCTAGCCACCCAGGAATTCCTTGCCACCCAGGAAATCGGTTCCCTGGCCAACGAGGAAATCCTGGCCACCCAGGAATTCCTGGCCACCCAGGAAATCGGTTTCCTGGCCACCCAGGAATTCCTGGCCACCCAAGAAATCGGTTTCCTGGCCACCCAGGAAATCCTGGCCACCCAGGAATTCCTGGCCACCTAGGAAATCTTTTTCCTGGCTACCCAGGAATTCCTGGCCACCCAGGAATTCTTGGCCACCCAGGAAATCGGTTTCTTGGCCACCGAGGAATTCATGGCCACCCAGGAAATCGGTTTCCTGGCCACCCAGGAAATCCTGGCCACCGAGGAATTCCTGGCCACCCAAGAAATCGGTTTCCTGGCCACCCAAGAATTCCTGGCCACCCAGGAGATCGGTTTCCTGGCCACCCAGGAATTCCTGGCCACCCAGGAAATCGGTTTCCTGGCCACCCAGGAAATCCTGGCCACCCAGGAAATCGGTTTCCTGGCCACCCAGGAAAACCCGGCCACCCAGGAATTCCTGGCCACCCAGGAAATCGGTTTCCTGGCCACCCAGGAAATCGGTATCCTGGCCACCGAGGAATTCCTGGCCAGCCAGGAAATCGGTTTCCTGGCCACCCAGGAAATCCTGGCCACCGAGGAATTCCTGGCCACCCAAGAAATCGGTTTTCTGGCCACCCAGGAATTCCTGGCCACCCAGGAGATCGGTTTCCTCGCCACCCAGGAATTCCTGGCCACCCAGGAAATCGGTTTCCTGGCCACCCAGGAAATCCTGGCCACCCAGGAATTCCTGGCCACCCATGAAATCGGTTTCGTGGCCACCCAGGAAATCCTGGCCACCCAGGAATTCCTGGCCACCCAGGAAATCGGTTTCGTGGCCACCCAGGAATTCCTTGCCACCCAGGAAATCAGTTTCCTGGCCACCCAGGAATTCCTGGCCACCCAGGAAATCGGTTTCCTGGCCACCCAGGAAATCCTGGCCACTCAGGAATTCCTGGCCACCCATGAAATCGGTTTCCTGCCCACCCAGGAATGCCTGGCCACCCAGGAAATCGGTTTCCTGGCCACCCAGGAATTCCTTGCCACCCAGGAAATCGGTTTCCTGGCCACCCACGAATTCCTGGCCACCCAGGAAATCGGTTTCCTGGCCACCCAGGAAATCCTGGCCACCCAAGAATTCCTGGCCACCCAGGAAATCGGTTTCCTGGCCACCCAGGAATTCCTTGCCACCCAGGAAAACGGTTTCCTGGCCACCCAGGAATTCCTGGCCACCCGGGAAATCGGTTTCCTGGCCACCCAGGAAATCCTGGCAACCCAGGAATTCCTGGCCACCCATGAAATCGGTTTCCTGGCCACCCAGGAATTCCTGGCCACCCAGGAATTCCTGGCCACCCAGGAAATCGGTTTCCTTGCCACCCAGGAAAACCCAGCCACCCAGGAATTCCTGGCCACCCAGGAAATCGGTTTCGTGCCCACCCAGGAATTCCTGGCCACCCAGGAAATCGGTTTCCTGGCCACCCAGGAAATCCTGGCCACCCAGGAATTCCTGGCCACCCATGAAATCGGTTTCCTGGCCACCCAGGAAATCTTGGCCACCCAGGAATTCCTGGCCACCCAGGAAATCGGTTTCGTGGCCACCCAGGAATTCCTTGCCACCCAGGAAATCGGTTTCCTGGCCACCCAGGAATTCCTGGCCACCCAGGAAATCGGTTTCCTGGCCACCCAGGAATTCCTTGCCACCCAGGAAATCGGTTTCCTGGCCACCCAGGAATTCCTGGCCACCCAGGAAATCGGTTTCCTTGCCACCCAGGAAATCCTGGCCACCCAAGAATTCCTGGCCACCCAGGAAATCGGTTTCCTGGCCACCCAGGAATTCCTTGCCACCCAGGAAAACGGTTTCCTGGCCACCCAGGAATTCCTGGCCACCCGGGAAATCGGTTTCCTGGCCACCCAGGAAATCCTGGCCACCCAGGAATTCCTGGCCACCCATGAAATCGGTTTCCTGGCCACCCAGGAATTCCTGGCCACCCAGGAAATCGGTTTCCTGGCCACCAAGGAATTCCTTGCCACCCAGGAAATCGGTTTCCTGGCCACCCAGGAATTCCTGGCCACCCAGGAAATCGGTTTCCTGGCCAACCAGGAAATCCTGGCCACCCAGGAATTCCTGGCCACCCAGGAAATCGGTTTCCTGGCCACCCAGGAATTCCTGGCCACCCAGGAAATCGGTTTCCTGGCCACCCAGGAAATCCTGGCCACCCAGGAATTCCTAGCCACCCAGGAAATCGGTTTCCTGGCAACCCAGGAATTCCTGGCCACCCAGGAGATCGGTTTCCTGGCCACCCAGGAATTCCTGGCCACCCAGGAAATCGGTTTCCTGGCCACCCAGGAATTCCTGGCCACCCAGGAAATCGGTTTCCTGGCCAACCAGGAAATCCTGGCCACCGAGGAATTCCTGGCCACCCAGGAAATCGGTTTCCTGGCCACCGAGGAATTCCTGGCCACCCAGGAAATCGGTTTCCTGGCCACCCAGGAAATCCTGGCCACCCAGGAATTCTTGGCCACCCAGGAAATCGGTTTCTTGGCCACCGAGGAATTCATGGCCACCCAGGAAATCGGTTTCCTGGCCACCCAGGAAATCCTGGCCACCGAGGAATTCCTGGCCACCCAAGAAATCGGTTTCCTGGCCACCCAAGAATTCCTGGCCACCCAGGAGATCGGTTTCCTGGCCACCCAGGAATTCCTGGCCACCCAGGAAATCGGTTTCCTGGCCACCCAGGAAATCCTGGCCACCCAGGAAATCGGTTTCCTGGCCACCCAGGAAAACCCGGCCACCCAGGAATTCCTGGCCACCCAGGAAATCGGTTTCCTGGCCACCCAGGAAATCGGTATCCTGGCCACCGAGGAATTCCTGGCCAGCCAGGAAATCGGTTTCCTGGCCACCCAGGAAATCCTGGCCACCGAGGAATTCCTGGCCACCCAAGAAATCGGTTTTCTGGCCACCCAGGAATTCCTGGCCACCCAGGAGATCGGTTTCCTCGCCACCCAGGAATTCCTGGCCACCCAGGAAATCGGTTTCCTGGCCACCCAGGAAATCCTGGCCACCCAGGAATTCCTGGCCACCCATGAAATCGGTTTCGTGGCCACCCAGGAAATCCTGGCCACCCAGGAATTCCTGGCCACCCAGGAAATCGGTTTCGTGGCCACCCAGGAATTCCTTGCCACCCAGGAAATCGGTTTCCTGGCCACCCAGGAATTCCTGGCCACCCAGGAAATCGGTTTCCTGGCCACCCAGGAAATCCTGGCCACTCAGGAATTCCTGGCCACCCATGAAATCGGTTTCCTGCCCACCCAGGAATGCCTGGCCACCCAGGAAATCGGTTTCCTGGCCACCCAGGAATTCCTTGCCACCCAGGAAATCGGTTTCCTGGCCACCCACGAATTCCTGGCCACCCAGGAAATCGGTTTCCTGGCCACCCAGGAAATCCTGGCCACCCAAGAATTCCTGGCCACCCAGGAAATCGGTTTCCTGGCCACCCAGGAATTCCTTGCCACCCAGGAAAACGGTTTCCTGGCCACCCAGGAATTCCTGGCCACCCGGGAAATCGGTTTCCTGGCCACCCAGGAAATCCTGGCAACCCAGGAATTCCTGGCCACCCATGAAATCGGTTTCCTGGCCACCCAGGAATTCCTGGCCACCCAGGAATTCCTGGCCACCCAGGAAATCGGTTTCCTTGCCACCCAGGAAAACCCAGCCACCCAGGAATTCCTGGCCGGCCAGGAAATCGGTTTCGTGCCCACCCAGGAATTCCTGGCCACCCAGGAAATCGGTTTCCTGGCCACCCAGGAAATCCTGGCCACCCAGGAATTCCTGGCCACCCATGAAATCGGTTTCCTGGCCACCCAGGAAATCCTGGTCACCCAGGAATTCCTGGCCACCCAGGAAATTGGTTTCGTGGCCACCCAGGAATTCCTTGCCACCCAGGAAATCGGTTTCCTGGCCACCCAGGAATTCCTGGCCACCCAGGAAATCGGTTTCCTGGCCACCCAGGAATTCCTTGCCACCCAGGAAATCGGTTTCCTGGCCACCCAGGAATTCCTGGCCACCCAGGAAATCGGTTTCCTGGCCACCCAGGAAATCCTGGCCACCCAAGAATTCCTGGCCACCCAGGAAATCGGTTTCCTGGCCACCCAGGAATTCCTTGCCACCCAGGAAAACGGTTTCCTGGCCGCCCAGGAATTCCTGGCCACCCGGGAAATCGGTTTCCTGGCCACCCAGGAAATCCTGGCCACCCAGGAATTCCTGGCCACCCATGAAATCGGTTTCCTGGCCACCCAGGAATTCCTGGCCACCCAGGAAATCGGTTTCCTGGCCACCAAGGAATTCCTTGCCACCCAGGAAATCGGTTTCCTGGCCACCCAGGAATTCCTGGCCAACCAGGAAATCGGTTTCCTGGCCAACCAGGAAATCCTGGCCACCCAGGAATTCCTGGCCACCCAGGAAATCGGTTTCCTGGCCACCCAGGAATTCCTGGCCACCCAGGAAATCGGTTTCCTGGCCACCCAGGAAATCCTGGCCACCCAGGAATTCCTAGCCACCCAGGAAATCGGTTTCCTGGCAACCCAGGAATTCCTGGCCACCCAGGAGATCGGTTTCCTGGCCACCCAGGAATTCCTGGCCACCCAGGAAATCGGTTTCCTGGCCACCCAGGAATTCCTGGCCACCCAGGAAATCGGTTTCCTGGCCAACCAGGAAATCCTGGCCACCGAGGAATTCCTGGCCACCCAGGAAATCGGTTTCCTGGCCACCGAGGAATTCCTGGCCACCCAGGAAATCGGTTTCCTGGCCACCCAGGAAATCCTGGCCACCGAGGAATTCCTGGCCACCCAGGGTTTCGGTTTCCTGGCCACCCAGGAATTCCTGGCCACCCAGGAGATCGGTTTCCTGGCCACCCAAGAGCTCCTGGCCACCCAGGAAATCGGTTTCCTGGCCACCCAGGAAATCCTGGCCACCCAGGAATTCCTGGCCACCCAGGAAATCGGTTTCCTGGCAACCCAGGAAAACCCGGCCACCAGGGAATTCCTGGCCACCCAGGAAATCGGTTTCCTGGCCACCCAGGAATTCCTGGCCACCCAGGAAATCGGTTTCCTGGCCACCCAGGAAATCCTGGCCACCCAGGAATTCCTGGCCACCCATGAAATCGGTTTCCTGGCCACCCAGAAATTCCTGGCCACCCAGGAAATCGGTTTCCTGGCTACCCAAGAATTCCTGGCCAACTAGGAAATCGGTTTCCCGGCCAACCAGGAAATCGGTTTCCTGGCGGCCCAGGAAACCCTGGCCACCCAGGAATTCGTGGCCACCCAGGAAATCGGTTTCCTGGCCGCCCAGGAATTCCTTGCCACCCAGGAAATCGGTTTCCTGCCCACCCAGGAAATCCTGGCCACCCAGGAATTCCTGGCCACCCATGAAATCGGTTTCCTGGCCACCCAGGAATTCTTGGCCACCCAAGAATTCCTGGCCACCCAGGAAATCGGTTTCCTGGCCACCCAGGAATTCCTGGCCACCCAGGAATTCCTGGCCACCCAGGAAATCAGTTTCCTGGCCACCCAGGAATTCCTGGCCATCCAGGAAATCGGTTTCCTCGCCACCCAGGAATTCCTGGCCACCCAGGAAATCGGTTTCCTGGCCACCCAGGAAATCCTGGCCACCCAGGAATTCCTGGCCACCCAGGAAATCGGTTTCCTGGCCACCCAGGAATTCTTGGCCACCCAGGAAATCGGTTTCCTGGCCACGCAGGAATTCCTGGCCACCCAGGAAATCGGTTTCCTGGCCACCTAGGAAATCCTGGCCACCCAGGAATTCCTGGCCACCCAGGAAATCGGTTTCCTTGCCACCCAGGAATTCCTGGCCAGCCAAGAAATCGGTTTCCTGGCCACCCAGCAAATCCTGGCCACCCAGGAAATCGGTTTCCTGGCCACCCAGGAATTCCTGGCCACCCAGGAAATCGGTTTCCTAGCCACCCAGGAATTCCTGGCCACCCAGGAAATCGGTTTCCCAGCCACCCAGGAATTCCTGGCCACCGAGGAAACCGGTTTCCTGGCCACCCAAGAATTCCTGGCCACCCAGGAAATCGGTTTCCTGGCCACCCAGGAATTCCTGGCCACCCAAGAAATCGGTTTCCTGGCCACCCAAGAATTTTTGGCCACCCAGGAAATCGGTTTCCTGGCCACCCACGAATTCCTGGCCACCCAGGAAATCGGTTTCCTGGCCACCCAGGAATTCCTGGCCACCGAGGAAATCCGTTTCCTGGCCACCCAGGAATTCCTGGCCACCCACGAATTCCTGGCAACCCAGGAAATCGGTTTCCTGGCCACCCAGGAATTCCTGGCCACCCAGGAATTCCCAGCCACCCAGGAAATCCTGGCCACCCAGGAAATCGGTTTCCTGGCCACCCATGAATTCCCAGCCACCCAGGAAATCGGTTTCCTGGCCACCCAGGAATTCCTGGCCACCCAGGAAATCGGTTTCCTGGCCACCCAGGAAATCCTGGCCACCAAGGAATTCCTGGCCACCCAGGAAATCGGTTTCCTGGCCACCCAGGAAATCCTGGCCACCCAGGATTTCCTGGCCGCCTAGGAAATCGGTTTCCTGGCCACCCAGGAAATCCTGGCCACCCAGGAATTCCTGGCCACCGAGGAAATCGGTTTCCTGGCCACCCAGGAATTCTTGGCCACCTCGAAAATCGGTTTCCTGGCCACCCAGGAATTCCTGGCCACCCAGGAAATCGGTTTCCTGGCCACCCAGGAAGTCCTGGCCACCCAGGAATTCCTGGCCACCCATGCAGTCGGTTTCCTGGCCACCCAGGAATTCCTGGCCACCCAGGAAATCGGTTTCCTGGCCACCCAGGAATTCCTGGCCACCCAGGAAATCGGTTTCCTGGCCACCAAGGAATTCCTGGCCACCCAGGAAATCGGTTTCCTGGCAGCCCAGGAAATCCTGGCCACCCAGGATTTCGTGGCCACCCAGGAAATCGGTCTCCTGGCCACCCAGGAAATCCTGGCCACCCGGGAATTCCTGGCCACCTAGGAAATCGGTTTCCTGGCCACCCAGGAAATCCTGGCCACCCAGGAATTCCTGGCCACCGAGGAAATTGGTTTCCTGGCCACCCAGGAATTCATGGCCATCTAGGAATTCCTGGCCACCCAGGAAATCGGTTTCCTGGCCACCCAGGAATTCCTGGCCACCCAGGAAATCGGTTTCCTGGCCATCCAGGAATTCCTGGCCACCCAGGAAATCAGTTTCCTGGCCACCCTGGAATTCCTTGCCACCCAGGAAATCGGTTTCCTGGCGACCCAGGAATTCCTGGCCACCCAGGAAATCGGTTTCCTGGCCACCCAGGAAATCCTGGCCACCCAGGAATTCCTGGCCACCCAGGAAATCGGTTTCCTGGCCACCCAGGAATTCTTGGCCACCCAGGAAATCGGTTTCCTGGCCACGCAGAAATTCCTGGCCACCCAGGAAATCGGTTTCCTGGCCACCCAGGAATTCCTGGCCACCCAGGAATTCCTGGCCACCCAGGAAATCGGTTTCCTGGCCACCCAGGAATTCTTGGCCACCCAGGAAATCGGTTTCCTGGCCACGCAGGAATTCCTGGCCACCCAGGAAATCGGTTTCCTGGCCACCCAGGAATTCCTGGCCACCCAGGAATTCCTGGCCACCCAGGAAATCGGTTTCCTTGCCACCCAGGAATTCCTGGCCAGCCAAGAAATCGGTTTCTTGGCCACCCAGCAAATCCTGGCCACCCAGGAAATCGGTTTCCTGGCCACCCAGGAATTCCTGGCCACCCAGGAAATCGGTTTCCTAGCCACCCAGGAATTCCTGGCCACCCAGGAAATCGGTTTCCCAGCCACCCAGGAATTCCTGGCCACCGAGGAAACCGGTTTCCTGGCCACCCAGGAATTCCTGGCCACCCAGGAAATCGGTTTCCTGGCCACCCAGGAATTCCTGGCCACCCAAGAAATCGGTTTCCTGGCCACCCAAGAATTTTTGGCCACCCAGGAAATCGGTTTCCTGGCCACCCACGAATTCCTGGCCACCCAGGAAATCGGTTTCCTGGCCACCCAGGAATTCCTGGCAACCGAGGAAATCGGTTTCCTGGCCACCCAGGAATTCCTGGCCACCCACGAATTCCTGGCAACCCAGGAAATCGGTTTCCTGGCCACCCAGGAATTCCTGGCCACCCAGGAATTCCTAGCCACCCAGGAAATCCTGGCCACCCAGGAAATCGGTTTCCTGGCCACCCATGAATTCCCAGCCACCCAGGAAATCGGTTTCCTGGCCACCCAGGAATTCCTGGCCACCCAGGAAATCGGTTTCCTGGCCACCCAGGAAATCCTGGCCACCCAGGAATTCCTGGCCACCCAGGAAATCGGTTTCCTGGCCACCCAGGAAATCCTGGCCACCCAGGATTTCCTGGCCGCCTAGGAAATCGGTTTCCTGGCCACCCAGGAAATCCTGGCCACCCAGGAATTCCTGGCCACCGAGGAAATCGGTTTCCGGGCCACCCAGGAATTCCTGGCCACCTCGAAAATCGGTTTCCTGGCCACCCAGGAATTCCTGGCCACCCAGGAAATCGGTTTCCTGGCCACCCAGGAAGTCCTGGCCACCCAGGAATTCCTGGCCACCCATGAAGTCGGTTTCCTGGCCACCCAGGAATTCCTGGCCACCCAGGAAATCGGTTTCCTGGCCACCCAGGAATTCCTGGCCACCCAGGAAATCGGTTTCCTGGCCACCAAGGAATTCCTGGCCACCCAGGAAATCGGTTTCCTGGCAGCCCAGGAAATCCTGGCCACCCAGGAATTCGTGGCCACCCAGGAAATCGGTCTCCTGGCCACCCAGGAAATCCAGGCCACCCAGGAATTCCTGGCCACCTAGGAAATCGGTTTCCTGGCCACCCAGGAAATCCTGGCCACCCAGGAATTCCTGGCCACCGAGGAAATTGGTTTCCTGGCCACCCAGGAATTCATGGCCATCTAGGAATTCCTGGCCACCCAGGAAATCGGTTTCCTGGCCACCCAGGAATTCCTGGCCACCCAGGAAATCGGTTTCCTGGCCATCCAGGAATTCCTGGCCACCCAGGAAATCGGTTTCCTGGCCACCCTGGAATTCCTTGCCACCCAGGAAATCGGTTTCCTGGCGACCCAGGAATTCCTGGCCACCCAGGAAATCGGTTTCCTGGCCACCCAGGAAATCCTGGCCACCCAGGAATTCCTGGCCACCCAGGAAATCGGTTTCCTGGCCACCCAGGAATTCTTGGCCACCCAGGAATTCCTAGCCACCCAGGAAATCGGTTTCCTGGCCACCCAGGAATTCCTGGCCACCCAGGAAATCGGTTTCCTGGCCACCCAGGAATTCGTGGCCACCCAGGAAATGGGTTTCCTGGCCACCAAAGAAATCCTGGCCACCTAGGAATTCCTGGCCACCCAGGAAATCGGTTTCCTGGCCACCCAGGAATTCCTGGCCACCTAGGAAATTGGTTTCCTGACCAATCAGGAATTCCTTGCCACCCAGGAAATCGGTTTCCTGGCCACCCAGGAATTCCTGGCCACCCAGGAAATCGGTTTCCTGGCCACCCAGGAATTCCTGGCCACCCAGGAAATCGGTTTCCTGGCCACCCAGGAATTCCTGGCCACCAAGGAAATCGGTTTCCTGGCCACCCAGGAAATCCTGGCCACCCAGGAAATCGGTTTGCTGGCCACCCAGGAAATCGGTTTCCTGGCCACCGAGGAATTCCTGGCCACCCAGAAAATCGGTTTCCTGGCCACCCAAGAAATCCTGGCCACCCAGGAAATCGGTTTCCTGGCCACGCAGGAATTCCTGGCCACCCAGGAAATCGGTTTCCTGGCCACCCAGGAAATCCTAGCCACCCAAGAATTCCTGGCCACCCAGGAAATCGGTTTCCTGGCCACCCAGGAATTCCTGGCCAGCCAGGAAATCGGTTTCCTGGCCACCCAGGAATTCCTGGCCACCCAGGAAATCGGTTTCCTGGCCACCCAGGAAATCGGTTTCCTGGCCACCACGGAATTCCTGGCCACCCAAGAATTCCTGGCCACCCAAGAAATCGGTTTCCTGGCCACCCAAGAATTCCTGGCCACCCAGGAATTCCTGGCCACCCAGGAAATCCTGGCCAGCCAGGAAATCGGTTTCCTGGCCCCCCAGGAATTCCTGGCCACCCAGGAAATCAGTTTCCTGGCCACCCAGGAATTCCTGGCCATCCAGGAAATCGGTTTCCTCGCCACCCAGGAATTCCTGGCCACCCAGGAAATCGGTTTCCTGGCCACCCAGGAAATCCTGGCCACCCAGGAATTCCTGGCCACCCAGGAAATCGGTTTCCTGGCCACCCAGGAATTCTTGGCCACCCAGGAAATCGGTTTCCTGGCCACGCAGGAATTCCTGGCCACCCAGGAAATCGGTTTCCTGGCCACCCAGGAAATTCTGGCCACCCAGGAATTCCTGGCCACCCAGGAAATCGGTTTCCTTGCCACCCAGGAATTCCTGGCCAGCCAAGAAATCGGTTTCCTGGCCACCCAGGAAATCCTGGCCACCGAGGAAATCGGTTTCCTGGCCACCCAGGAATTCCTGGCCACCCAAGAAATAGGTTTCCTAGCCACCCAGGAATTCCTGGCCACCCAGGAAATCAGTTTCCCAGCCACCCAGGAATTCTTGGCCACCGAGGAAACCGGTTTCCTGGCCACCCAGGAATTCCTGGCCACCCAAGAAATCGGTTTCCTGGCCACCCAGGAATTTCTGGCCACCCAGGAAATCGGTTTCCTTGCCACCCAGGAATTCCTGGCAAGCCAAGAAATCGGTTTCCTGGCCACCCAGGAAGTCCTGGCCACCGAGGAAATCGGTTTCCTGGCCACCCAGGAATTCCTGGCCACCCAGGAAATCGGTTTCCTAGCCACCCAGGAATTCCTGGCCACCCAGGAAATCAGTTTCCTGGCCACCCAGGAATTCTTGGCCACCGAGGAAACCGGTTTCCTGGCCACCCAAGAATTCCTGGCCACCCAGGAAATCGGTTTCCTGGCAACCCAGGAATTCCTGGCCACCGAGGAAATCGGTTTCCTGGCCGGCCAGGAATTCCTGGCCACCCACGAATTCCTGGCCACCCAGGAATTCCTGGCCACCCAGGAAATCGGTTTCCTAGCCACCCAGGAATTCCTGGCCACCCAGGAAATCAGTTTCCCAGCCACCCAGGAATTCTTGGCCACCGAGGAAACCGGTTTCCTGGCCACCCAAGAATTCCTGGCCACCCAGGAAATCGGTTTCCTGGCAACCCAGGAATTCCTGGCCACCGAGGAAATCGGTTTCCTGGCCACCCAGGAATTCCTGGCCACCCACGAATTCCTGGCAACCCAGGAAATCGGTTTCCTGGCCACCCAGGAATTCCTGGCCACCCAGGAAATCGGTTTCCTGGCCACCCAGGAAATCCTGGCCACCCAGGAATTCCTAGCCACCCAGGAAATCCTGGCCACCCAGGAAATCGGTTTCCTGGCCACCCATGAATTCCCAGCCACCCAGGAAATCGGTTTCCTGGCCACCCAGGAATTCCTGGCCACCCAGGAAATCGGTTTCCTGGCCACCCAGGAAATCCTGGCCACCCAGGAATTCCTGGCCACCCAGGAAATCGGTTTCCTGGCCACCCAGGAAATCCTGGCCACCCAGGATTTCCTGGCCGCCTAGGAAATCGGTTTCCTGGCCACCCAGGAAATCCTGGCCAACCCGGAATTCCTGGCCACCGAGGAAATCGGTTTCCTGGCCACCCAGGAATTCCTGGCCACCCAGGAATTCCTAGCCACCTCGAAAATCGGTTTCCTGGCCACCCAAGAATTCCTGGCCACCCATGAAGTCGGTTTCCTGGCCACCCAGGAATTCCTGGCCACCCAGGAAATCGGTTTCCTGGCCACCGTGGAATTCCTGGCCACCCAGGAAATCGGTTTCCTGGCCACCAAGGAATTCCTGGCCACCCAGGAAATCGGTTTCCTGGCAGCCCACGAAATCCTGGCCACCCAGGAATTCGTGGCCACCCAGGAAATCGGTTTCCTGGCCACCCAGGAAATCCTGGCCACCCGGGAATTCCTGGCCACCTAGGAAATCGGTTTCCTGGCCACCCAGGAAATCCTGGCCACCCAGGAATTCCTGGCCACCGAGGAAATCGGTTTCCTGGCCACCCAGGAATTCATGGCCATCCAGGAATTCCTGGCCACCCAGGAAATCGGTTTCCTGGCCACCCAGGAATTCCTGGCCACCCAGGAAATCGGTTTCCTGGCCATCCAGGAATTCCTGGCCACCCAGGAAATCGGTTTCCTGGCCACCCAGGAATTCCTTGCCACCCAGGAAATCGGTTTCCTGGCGACCCAGGAATTCCTGGCCACCCAGGAAATCGGTTTCCTGGCCACCCAGGAAATCCTGGCCACCCAGGAAGTCCTGGCCACCCAGGAAATCGGTTTTCTGGCCACCCAGGAATTCTTGGCCACCCAGGAATTCCTAGCCACCCAGGAAATCGGTTTCCTGGCCACCCAGGAATTCCTGGCCACCCAGGAAATCGGTTTCCTGGCCACCCAGGAATTCGTGGCCACCCAGGAAATCGGTTTCCTGGCCACCAAAGAAATCCTGGCCACCTAGGAATTCCTGGCCACCCAGGAAATCGGTTTCCTGGCCACCCAGGAATTCCTGGCCACCCAGGAAATTGGTTTCCTGACCAATCAGGAATTCCTTGCCACCCAGGAAATCGGTTTCCTGGCCACCCAGGAATTCCTGGCCACCGAGGAAATCGGTTTCCTGGCCACCCAGGAATTCCTGGCCACCCAGGAAATCGGTTTCCTGGCCACCCAGGAATTCCTGGCCACCCAGGAAATCGGTTTGCTGGCCACCCAGGAAATCGGTTTCCTGGCCACCGAGGAATTTATGGCCACCCTGAAAATCGGTTTCCTGGCCACCCAGGAAATCCTGGCCACCCAGGAAATCGGTTTCCTTGCCAAGCAGGAATTCCTGGCCACCCAGGAAATCGGTTTCCTGGCCACGCAGGAATTCCTGGCCACCCAGGAAATCGGTTTCCTGGCCACCCAAGAAATCCTGGCCACCCAAGAATTCCTGGCCACCCAGGAAATCGGTTTCCTGGCCACCCAGGAATTCCTGGCCAGCCAGGAAATCGGTTTCCTGGCCACCCAGGAATTCCTGGCCACCCAGGAAATCGGTTTCCTGGCCACCCAGGAAATCGGTTTCCTGGCCACCACGGAATTCCTGGCCACCCAAGAAATCGGTTTCCCGGCCACCCAGGAATTCCTGGCCACCCGGAAAACCGGTTTCCTGGCCACCCAAGAATTCCTGGCCACCCAGGAAATCGGTTTCCTGGCCACCCAGGAATTCCTGGCCACCCAGGAAATCGGTTTCCTGGCCACCCAGGAATTCTTGGCCACCCAGGAAATCGGTTTCCTGGCCACCCAGGAAATCCTGGCCACCCAGGAATTCCTGGCCACCCAGGAAATCGGTTTCCTGGCCACCCAGGAAATCCTGGCCACCCAGGAATTCCTGGCCACCCACGAAATCGGTTTCCTGGCCACCCAGGAAATCCTGGCCTCCAAGGAAGTCCTGGCCACCCAAGAAATCGGTTTCCTGGCCACCCAGGAATTCCTGGCCACCCAGGAAATCGGTTTCCTGGGCACCCACGAGTTCCTGGCCACCCAGGAATTCCTGGCCACCCAGGAAATCGGTTTCCTGGCCACCCAGGAAATTGTGGCCACCCATGAATTCCTGGCCACCCGGGAAATCAGTTTCCTGGCCACCCAGGAATTCCTGGCCACCCAGGAATTCCTGGCCACTCAGGAAATCGGTTTCCTGGCCACCCAGGAATTCCTGGCCACCCAGGAAATCGGTTTCCTGGGCACCCACAAGTTCCTGGCCACCCAGGAATTCCTGGCCACCTAGGAAATCGGTTTCCTGGCTACCCAGGAAATCCTGGCCACCCAGGAATTCCTGGCCACCCAGGAAATCGGTTTCCTGTCCAACCAGGAATTCCTGGCCACCGGGGAAATCGGTTTCCTGGCCACCCAGGAAATCCTTGCCTCCCAGGAATTCCTGGCCACCCAAGAAATCGGTTTCCTGGCCACCCAGGAATTCCTGGCCTCCCAGGAAATCGGTTTCCTGGGCACCCACGAGTTCCTGGCCACCCAGGAATTCCTCGCCACCCGGGAAATCGGTTTCCTGGCCACCCAGGAAATCGTGGCCACCCAGGAATTCCTGGCCAACCGGGAAATCGGTTTCCTGGCCATCCAAGAATTCCTGGCCACTCAGGAAATCGGTTTCCTGGCCACCCAGGAATTCCTGGCCACCGAGGAAATCGGTTTCCTGGGCACCCACAAGTTCCTGGCCACCCAGGAATTCCTGGCCACCCAGGAAATTGGTTTCCTGGCTACCCAGGAAATCCTGGCCACCCAGGAAATCGGTTTCCTGTCCACCCAGGAATTCCTGGCCACCCAGGAAATCGGTTTCCTGGCCACCCGGGAATTCGTGGCCACCCAGGAAATCGGTCTCCTGGCCACCCAGGAATTCCTGGCCACCGAGGAAATCGGTTTCCTGGCCACCCAGGAAATCCTGGCCACCCAGGAATTCCTGGCCACCCAAGAAATCGGTTTACTGGCCAAATCGGTTTCCTGGCCACCCAGGAAATCGGTTTCCTGGCCACCCATGACTTCCTGGCCACCCATGAACTCCCGGCCACCTACGAATTCCTGGCCACCCAGGAATTCTTAGCCACCCAGGAAATCGGTTTCCTGGCCAGCCAGGAAATCGGTTTCCTGGCCACCTAGGAATTCCTGGCCACCCCAGGAAAGCGGTTTCCTCGCCGCCCAGGAAATCCTGGCCACCCAGGAATTCTTGGCCACCCAGGAAATCGGTTTCCTGGCCACCCAGGAATTCCTGGCCACCCAGGAAATCGGTTTCCTGGCCACCCAGGAATTCCTGGCCACCCAAGAAATCGGTTTCCTGGCCACCCAGGAAATCCTGGCCACCCAGGAATTCTGGCCACCCAGGAAGTCGGTTTCCTGGCCACCGAAGAATTCCTGGCCAGCCAGGAAATCGGTTTCCTGGCCACCCAGGAAATCCTGGCCACCCAGGAATTCCTTGCCACCCAGGAAATCAGTTTCCTGGCCACCCAGGAATTCCTGGCCACCCAGGAAATCGGTTTCCTGGCCACCCAGGAATTCCTGGCCACCCAGTAAATCCTGGCCACCCAGGAATTCCTGGCCACCCAGGAAATCGGTTTCCTGGCCACCCAGGAATTCCTGGCCAGCCAGGAAATCGGTTTCCTGGCCACGCAGTAATTCCTGGCCACCCAGGAAATCGGTTTCCTGGCCACCCAGGAAATCCTGGCCACCCAGGAATTCCTGGCCACCCAGGAAATCGGTTTGCTGGCCACCCAGGAATTCCTGGCCACCAACGAAATCGGTTTCCCGGCCACACAGGAATTCCTGGCCACCCAGGAATTCCTGGCCACCCCAGGAAATCGGTTTCCTCGCCACCCAGGAAATCGTGGCAACCCAGGAAATCGGTTTCCTGGCCACCCAGGAATTCCTGGCCACCCAGGAAATCGGTTTCCTGGCCACCCAGGAATTCCTGGCCACCCAGGAAATCCTGGCCACCCAGGAAATCGGTTTCCTGGCCACCCAGGAATTCCTGGCCACCCAAGAAATCGGTTTCCTGGCCACCCAGGAAATCCTGGCCACCCAGGAATTCTGGCCACCCAGGAAGTCGGTTTCCTGGCCACCGAGGAATTCCTGGCCAGCCAGGAAATCGGTTTCCTGGCCACCCAGGAAATCCTGGCCACCCAGGAATTCCTTGCCACCCAGGAAATCGGTTTCCTGGCCACCCAGGAATTCCTGGCCACCCAGGAAATCGGTTTCCTGGCCACCCAGGAATTCCTGGCCACCCAGGAATTCCTGGCCACCCAGTAAATCCTGGCCACCCAGGAATTCCTGGCCACCCAGGAAATCGGTTTCCTGGCCACCCAGGAATTCCTGGCCACCCAGGAAATCGGTTTCCTGGCCACGCAGTAATTCCTGGCCACCCAGGAAATCGGTTTCCTGGCCACCCAGGAAATCCTGGCCACCCAGGAATTCCTGGCCACCCAGGAAATCGGTTTGCTGGCCACCCAGGAATTCCTGGCCACCCACGAAATCGGTTTCCCGGCCACACAAGAATTCCTGGCCACCCAGGAATTCCTGGCCACCGAGGAAATCGGTTTCCTGGCCACCCGAGAAATCCTGGCCACCCAAGAAATCGGTTTTCTGGCCACCCAGGAAATCCTGGCCACCCAGGAAATCGGTTTCCTGGCCACCCAGGAATTCCTGGGCACCCAGGAAATCGGTTTCCTGGCCACGCACGAATTCCTGGCCACCCAGGAAATCGGTTTCCTGGCCAACCAGGAAATCCTGGCCACCCAGGAATTCCTGGCCAGCCAGGAAATCGGTTTCCTGGCCACCCAGAAATTCCTGGCCAGCCAGGAAATCGGTTCCCTGGCCACCCAGGAAATCCTGGCCACCCAGGAATTCCTGGCCACCCAGGAAATCGGTTTCCTGGCCACCCAGGAATTCCTGGCCAC
>CAXIWF010001487.1:0-23259 GCA_964036045.1 Eutreptiella sp. 'Long Island Sound 2002' | reverse complement strand
GAGGAGCTGTGGCGCTCCGAAACATGCCAGGTGTTGGTGACGATCCGTACCGTCGAAGCGGAAATGACTGTCTTCGACTGCACGCTTCTGACTGCAGCGGGGGCAGTAGTGATGGTGATGAAAGGAGTCTACACGAGGGCACTTTCTCCTCCAGCCTTGGAGTCTGCAGAAACTCCGGGAGCCTCTGAGCTGGTGTGCTCCTGGGTGCACTCTCCGCTGGACGTCGCTGCTGCTACCTGCCCTCCAATCACTTGCTGTTTGCTTCTCGGCACTGACGAAGAAACCTCATCATTTCAGTCTGCCATGTCTTTATCTCTCAGTGCAGTTTCAGAGTGCTCCACTCTGCCCCTCGATGAATGGATTTCGGCTTCCCCAGAAGTTGCAGAGTCGTTCAAAGCAGAAAATAAATGCGACGTGGTAGTGATGTTCGTCGACGAGTATGCGAGCGGTATCTGCACAGCGGGCGAACAGCTCAGTACCCTTCTGTGTGGCATAGATAGAGTGGCTGCTATCCATCCCGCTAAATTTTTCCTGGTCTCCACGAAAGTTACGGCTGTGGAGGGCAAAGGTGGTGCTTATGCCGCTGAGCAGATGCCATCTGTGTTGTCGGCTGTGGCTATCTCCGCGCAGCTAGAGTACCCGAAGTTGCAAGTGCGCATGCTTGAGGTAGTGCGTGCAGACAACGTGGTGGATGAATTTTCCGTGGTAAATGCTGCCCTCTTGCAGGAGATCCAGAGTGATGCTCCCGACATGGACGTATCTTACAGAAATACTGAGAGATATTTGAAGAGTTATACCACCCTAACCACACGTACTGCTATCCAGGATGAACCAGCCATCAATCGCGATGGTGCCTACATCATCACCGGCGGTCTTGGTGGGCTCGGACTGCAGACCGCCAAGCTGCTGGTCCGCCTGGGCGCCAAGCACCTGTTCTTGGTGTCCCGCTCTGGCAAGGTGCCGTATGAGGGTCAGGGCCTGGAGGAGGACCTGGCGTGGCTGCAGTCGGCGGAGTCGGGCGCGGATGTGCACATCGTGCGCTGCGACGTGTCAGATGAGTCGTCAGTGGTGTCGATGCTATCGGCGGCTCGGTCAGCGGTAGAAGGCGGCATCGCAGGCGTGGTGCACTGTGCGGGCGTGCTTCGCGACGCGTTGATACGAGGCGGGGGCGCTGCATCAGGATGTGATGAGGTGTGGCGTGCCAAGGCGCTTAGTGCATGGTGGCTGCACAAGCACACGCTCGAAGACAGCTTGGGCGCCTTTGTGTGCTACTCGTCGGTGACGTCGGCAGTGGGCAACATGGGCCAGGCAGCGTACGGAGCGGCCAACCGCTTCTTGGATGTGCTGATGGAGCAGCGGGTTTCAGCAGGGCAGAGTGGGTGCAGCATTCGCCTCCCAGCAGTATCAGGAGTAGGCATGGCAGCAGCTTCAATCCTAGGCGGAGCAGACGCGGCCGAGATGGAGCGGTATTGCGTGACCTCTGATGCGGTGTGTGGCATGGTTGAACGGCTGTTGTCGGGTGGAATTTCCCATTCAACAGTATTGCTCATGCCTCCTGCTCTGCTCGATATGATTGGTCCCAGCGTGGCACGTCAGTTTGCCGCTGTAGCAAAGACTCATCAGCAGCGAGCAGGTGCCGAGAAATCGAAATCTGGTTCAAGTTCGTCGAAGAAAGGGAAGAAGAAAGACAAGTCGGTGTCCGAGTTTACGAAGGGTGAGATCAGAGAGATCGTGACGAAGGTTGTCCATGCTCTTGTTGATGCAGATACTGGCATAACTGATGACGATCAGCTACTAGACTTCGGAATCGACTCTTTGAGCGCAGTTGATCTTGCTAACAACCTGACCAAGGAGCTTGGTATAAAGGTATTGCCAACACTAGTTTTCAACTACCAGACGATCAATGATATTGTTGGATACGCAGAGGATCAGCTCGGAGTGAATGATGCTGTTGAAACCGAGCAGGCGCGCGCAGTGCATGCAGCAGCAGGCAACGAGAGCAAGATCGCCATCGTCGGAGCTGGCTGCCGTCTGCCAGGCAACGTCAATGATTTGGATGCCATGTGGGAGGCTATGATGGCCGGCACTGACCTCACTGGGGAAGTATCCCTGAAGCGCTGGGACTCAGACGCGATCTTGGCTACCATGGGCAGGTCCGACAGGATCGTAGCGGACCGCATGCGTTACGGTGGATACCTGTCCGACGAGGTTCTCGAGACTTTCAGAGCTTCCACCTTCGGAATCTCTGACGCAGAGGCTAGCCGCATGGATCCTGGCCAGCGCCTGCTGCTGGAGGTGACTTATGAGGCCATGCAGGACGCTGGCTACAAGAAGGATGATCTGCGTGGACAGCGCGTTGGTGTGTTTTTGGGCCTTCTCGGTGGAGTCAGCGACGATGGCTACACCCCTGAGGGAGAGGGTATGTCCGTGTATGATGCCACGGGCAAGTCAATTTCGGTTGCTGCTGGTCGTATTTCCTATACATTCGGTTTCCAGGGTCCTTGCTTTACTGCAGATACTGCCTGCTCGTCCACGCTCGTTGCCCTACACAGTGCTCGCAGAGCTCTGCAGAATGGCGAATGCGATGTTGCGGTGGTTCTAGGATTGAGCATTTTGGGGAAGGCTGCATCCATAGCCTGCGCTGTGGCTGGTATGATATCTGCCGATGGTAAGTGCCATAGCTTTGACGAAGCAGCCAATGGCTTCTGCCGTGGTGAGGGCTGTGGTGCATTGATCCTGAAGCGTATGGATGACGCCGTGCTGGATGGCAATGGTGTGTACGCCGTAGTACAGGGATCTGCAGTCATGCATGATGGTAGGAGTGCTAGTCTCACTGCCCCCAATGGCCTTGCTCAGGAGCAGTTACTGCGTGCCACCCTGGCAGATGCTGAGATCGACCCGCACGATGTGCCATTCATTGAGGCACACGGCACGGGCACCAAACTCGGAGATCCCATCGAACTGGCCGCGATTTCTGCTGTCTACGCGCAGGATCGTGACGAGTCCAACCCTCTACATGTTTCCAGCTTCAAAGCCAATATTGGGCACTTGGAGGGCGCAGCCGGAATGGCAGGCATGCTTGCAGCCATACTGACCATGCATCGCAAGACTGCACCACCAAATGCACAGCTCAAGACTTTGAACGAGAACGTGAAAC
Organism: Eutreptiella sp. 'Long Island Sound 2002'; assembly: GCA_964036045.1. Lineage (NCBI taxonomy): Eukaryota > Euglenozoa > Euglenophyceae > Eutreptiales > Eutreptiaceae > Eutreptiella > Eutreptiella sp. 'Long Island Sound 2002'. The sequence continues at coordinate 20,102 of CAXIWF010001487.1, read as the reverse complement.
ACGCAGTTGCAGACTCGAACATTGTGTTCCCAGTTGTACCAACACCATTGTCTGAGAGCATTGCTGGTGATAGCAAGCAATGGTATGCTGCAATTTCATCCCTTGGATACAGTGGCACCATTGCACACACACTTATCGGGCTGCCACCGGTGGCCCAACGGAAGTCTCTGGAACGGCTTCAAGCTGAGCGAAACGATCGCACTGTGGAGCCATCAACTCGCTACTCCATCGGTACTGTGCAGCACAGGATGGTGCAGGAGACCCAGCGAGAGCCCTATGCTGGCCGGACGGTGTACTCCAACCGCATGCACTCTGCAGTTCTGCGTACGTGGGGTCCAAGCACCGGCACTGGCACTGCCGCAACTGCTGCTGCTGCCGCTGCCGCTGCCGATGGAACATTCTCTCTCAATGCGGCAGTCGGTCTGGAGTTTATGTGGGCGTGCAGCCGCGCGAGCATCAAGGCCGTATTAGGTGCTTCGAAGTTTGATGCAATGCAATCGTTGTGTCTCAAGAACTGGCAACTGGTGGACGAGTCGCGCATCAACGACGTGCTCGCAGACTCTGCCAAGGACATTACCAAGCTGGACTGCGTTGTTGAAGACGACGGCAGCGTTTACATCTGTACCAATGGAGTGGAAGAGCGCACAGTGCATGTGGAAGCCTCCGCCTTCATCGCTCCGAGTGAGCCGGATTGGAGCGCGATAAGTGCGCAGTTTCCAGAGCAGAGTACTGCCTCGCTTGCTGCAGTGGTGCCTGTTTCTGACTGCCAGCTTCTCGCTGTTCACCAACTGCCCATCTTTGACATTCAGTACTGCGAGGAAACCTGCAAGTTTGCATTCAATTTGGGTCATTCTTACTGGCAGCGGCAGACAGGAGAGTTCGTCACACACCCCAGCATGATGAAGGCTGTAGAGCGCGGTGTGGCTATGGTCCTCGGCGGCTCTGTTGATACGGTCGAAAAGACCATCATCACTGCCGTGGCGGCGGCATGGGTCCGCCCTGTGGTGATCAACTCGCTTTCTGTAGAGATCGATCGGTTGGAGTGCCAAGTGACTCTTCGCACTGATGGTAAGGTTGACTGTCTGGTCAGCAAGGCTGCAGATGAGCACGGTACGGGTATGGAGGAGGTAGTGCTGTACTTGGCAGGCGTGCAGGCTGTCTTGAATGATGGCGCTGATGCCGTCAGCAACGTCAGGTTCCTCGATGCTGAATGGGTGCAAACGACACCCCCAGAACGCGCATCAGTGGCCACCACCTTACCCCCAGTGAGCAGCTGCTTATGCATAGGCGGCGAAGACTTCTGCGCCTCACTGAGTCTTGGTGCCTTGGTAGAAGCAGGTGTGCTGGCAAGCTCCGGCTCGGAGATGGCCGTTATTAGGTCAGACCTCATTTCCTCTGCTGATACAAAGAAGTTCGACTTGATCGTTGCCAACGTTGCAGATCTGCTTAAGGCTGACTCGGAGCTGCAGGTCGATGCGCCGCGATTATTCCTGGAAGCGCTTGGTAGCACTATTCTGCCCAGAATTACAGAGACTGGTACTCTGATCATCATCAGCTGCAGTCGAAGTAGTACTGCTACCAGCACTGATGCCGACGTCTTTCGCTCGTTATCCATCGACCAGGCCTTAACTGGAGCGCTGATGGTAACCAAGGTCGAGCATCCCCAGCTGCGCGTGAAGGCCGTAAGCTTCGGTCCCAGTAGTGTTGACAATGTGTTGACCAGCGAGGATCTGGCGAGGGCCGTCTTCGCTACGGCGGCTGATGCCTCAAGGGAGATCGAAATTATGATCAGCTCGAACGGTCCGGACAGAAGTGTGAGACGCTTCCAAGACATCAGTAAGAAGTTTGAGGGGCGTGTGGATGATCGATGCAGATCTGATGGCGCCTACATCATCACCGGCGGTCTTGGTGGGCTCGGACTGCAGACCGCCAAGCTGCTGGTCCGCCTGGGCGCCAAGCACCTGTTCCTGGTCTCTCGCTCTGGCAAGGTGCCGTACGAGGGCCAGGGCCTGGAGGAGGACCTGGCGTGGCTGCAGTCGGCGGAGTCGGGCGCAGATGTGCATATCGTGCGCTGCGACGTGTCAGATGAGTCGTCAGTGGTGTCCACACTATCGACGGCTCGGTCAGCGGTAGAAGGCGGTATCGCAGGCGTGGTGCACTGTGCAGGCGTTGTTAAGGAGGGTAAAGTAGCTTCTGCAGCCACCGCTTCTTCATCGTCAATCGTCTGGCAATCGAAAGCCCTGAGCGCATGGTGGCTGCACAAGCACACACTGGAGGACGATCTTGTCTCCTTCGTGTCGCTTTCGTCCATCTCCGCCGCTGTGGGTAATGTAGGCCTCGCCGCCTACAGCATGGCTAACCGCTTTCTGGATGGCTTGACCAAGCATCGGCGCGGCATGGGCTTGCATGGTGTCAGTGTGCGCCTCCCTGCCGTCTCTGAAGTGGGCATGGCTGCAGTCAATATGGGAGACCAATTGCAGAAAGGAGGGGCGGCCCAGTGGAGCATATCGCCGGCAGGCTACGAGTTCATTATGCGCCGTGCATTGCTTGCTGCCCCATCTACCTTGCCTGGTTCGGGTGTACTGACGATCATGCCATCCGCCATGCTTGACTGGCTCGATGGCAGCTTGGTGGACCAGTTCAGCAGCATTCCCCGCGGCCGCAAGGCTGCAGTACAATACCAACACCAACAGCTTTCCTCGTCACAATCCCAGCGGCAGCAGCAGCAGCAAAAGAAGAAGGGTGCAAAGTTGTTCGGCCCTGGTGGTTCAACAGCGACTGCCGCTGCCGCCGCAACCACAGCCATCCCTCTGGCTTTCATCCCTGATATCGTGAGGAAGCAGGTGGCGGATCTGGCTGCTAATTTCTCGGAGCAGGTGGGCGACGATGACAACCTGTTGGACATGGGACTGGACTCGCTGAGCTCCTCAGACCTGGTGCACCGATTGTCTCGCGAGCTGAATCTGACGCTGCCCATCACGCTGCTGTTCGACAACCCGACGACCACTGACATCATCCGCACTGTCACCGACCTCGTAAGTGAGCAGGCAGTTCCCTTGCCAACAGTAGTTGGCGAGCTTGATGCTGGTGCCGTCGTGAGTGGCAATGATCAAGGTGGCGGATTAGATGACACAGTAGACGCTTCTCGTCTAGAGCTGCAGACAAGAGTGACTCAGATGGAGCGAGTGATTGACCCCAGCTGTCCAGTCTTCGTCAGCTATTTCCCCGACTCGGGAGCTCCGCTCTTCAGAGCTATTGTGTTCCCTGCTCTCGGACAGCCTACTCTCAAGTGGCACCAGTTTGCATGTCTACTCAGATCGAGAAACATCGAAGTCCACGTCGTGAGCTTACCAGGTACTTATTATCACCCGCATGTTATGAGCAAGACCGAGGCACCACAAACTAATTCTGCCCTCTATATATTGATTTCTATTTGTCCGTTGCTGACTTGTTTCCCCCCCCCCCCTTGCTTTTGAACTTTACTTGCTATCACGCTGCAATATATCAACTTGCTTTAGGGCGTTTTGAGAGAGCTGGAGAGGCTCCGTTCGGTTCCCTGCATCAGATCACTCAGGAGGTCTGTAATGCTATCGTGACCAAAGGGTGGCTGCACAATGGCGTTGCGGACGTGCCTTTGTCAGTACTCGGGTATTCCTTCGGCACCCTACAGGCGTACGAGTGTGCTCGGGCTCTGGAGGTGGAGCAGGGCTACACAGTTGCTCACTTCGTTTCCATTGCTGGAGTGCCTTTCGACCACCTGCTGACCTTCTCGGTCAACCGTGACGACTACGATGCTGACGATGACGAGGTGTTCGACCAGAAGCTGCGCGAGAACCTGATGCTGACCTTCGGCTACGTTCCAGACTACCTGAACCGACACCACCCCGCCTTCAACGCAGAGATGCGCGCGCACACCGTCACAGGTATAGATTGCAAAACTTCATTGTGCACTCAGACACTTATTATTCCAACTTTCAAATTGCCATTTTATATTTATTGAAATTAACATCGATTGGGAATTGCACTATTTTATATTGGCTAATGAATGCTCTCCCCTTAGATACGAGATACACGATCGAGTTTCTGAAAACACTGAAGTCTCGCCACTCCATACAGCAGCAGCAGCCCATGGTCGAGTGCAGTGTGGAAGCTGCAGTGGAGGCAGATCCGCTGCAGTGTGAGTTTACGTGGATAGTTGGCCGCAACGACCCGCTGACGGCGATCGGATGTGGAGATGGTTTCAAGGTAAGCTATTTCGCACTCTCGTATTTGCGGAAAGATTCACCCAATTTATTTCTTGCGTAATATTGATGCAAAAGAGAATAACTCATAATATCGACATTATTTAATTGTTCTTGCGAACGTACCAACCGTTATCACAGAGCGTCAGTGGCAAGTCCTACCAGCGCATCGTCTACCCCGGGGACCACTACTTCAACTTCTCTAGGGAGGCAGAGGTCGCGGAGGAGTGCGCCAGGGTCATCGGTCGCAGCCTGCCGTAGGTAGATGGAGGGAGGCAGAGGTCGCGGAGGAGTGCGCCATGGTCATCGGTCGCAGCCTGCCGTAGGTAGATGGAGGGGAGGGAAGGAGGGAGCGCTTGATCTTGATCTTAATCTTGATCTTAGTCTTGATCTACTCCGCCACCACTAATATCATAGTATGAAGCAGATATTGCACCACTGGCATGGCATGCAGCCGCATACTGTAGACCTGCTGCTGCGTTCAGAGCTAGTAGTTGAGTACTGTTGCTATATAATTTCATGCTGAAAGATGTTGTTAGTCGAAGTATGTTGCTCTAAGCCTCGATCGAAAGTTAAGTTAATACGAGTAATATCTTATTACGTCACGTCACGTGGCTCACGTTTGTTATATAAGGTTAGTTTGTTCGCACTTTAAACTATCATATCATAGTTTAAATGCGAACAAACTTACAGTACCTCTAGGGTCCGAAATCTCGATTCACTTCTGCGAACACGGGAATTCTGGAATTTGGGAAAAGGAATATCCTTCTAAGTGGGATCTTGGGATATACTGTAGAAAATTTTCTCGCGCCTGCTTTGTTTCATCTGCACAAGGGATGGGATGGAACAAACTTACCCAGTTAAGGTTGATCTCCTCGACTCGTAAAGCACAGCTGATCACATTGTGTTCAGCTCATTGTCTATCTAATTAACATCAGTACAACACAGGCGTAACAGTTGAAATGGCAAAATTTTTAAAGAACTTGGTTCCGGCCTCGGCGATGGAGAAGGTAAGACAAACCAATGCATACCTCTCATGGCAATTTTACCAATTTTTAATTGTTTTAAAATTTTGATCTATTTTTTAATTTATCTTGATATATTTCTAAACAGATTAGAAGAGCTGTGTTATTTCGAGCAGAAGATCCGCACGATCTATTGCAGATATTGCCACCCAGGGTAAACCCCACGCCAGTCAAAAGAATTCAAGGATTTCGGCAACCTTCTCCAGGTTCAAGGGTCGAGGCTCGTGTGCCTGTGCTTGACGATGAAGACAAAATCTATTCAACAAGCTATTATGTTCGAGATCCGAGAAATCTTCCCGCCAATGTAATACTATTATATTCATCTAGGGATCGTTTTTCCTGCAGCGAGCACCTAATCAGAGGTGTATTTGTTAGTCGGTAGAAAATATTGACGCTTTTTTTTATTTTTATCTCGCTTACATACTTCGATGAATTGATTGCATACAGGCATCTATATTTATTAATTCGGGAAAGAACCCAGTGGCTTTTAGCACTGATGCTCCACGGCTAGTCTCTCACGGCAAGCGAAATATCAGCCCATTGCCGTACGACGATTCCGCCCTCCGCACTACCAAGACCGCCACCTGGGCAGCCTTGGCGAACGTACTGGACAAGAACGCCAAGCCAAACCACTTGCCTGAATCGGAGTGGGAGAGCGAGTTAGACGAGGTGGAAGCGTTGCGGGAGAAGAGAGGCCTGCCCCCTGCGCACGGGCGGAGGTACTGTATGAAAATGTCGGAGAACTACACGCGCGTGAGATGGTAGACGTGATGACGATGGAGACGAGGTTGGAGATAATAACCGCCATGAGCTACAGAAGGTTCTCCATTGCTGTTGTGACCAAGTGACTCTACCAATTTGCTATGATTATCCCTATGATAGCACCTCATCATGGATGCGGTTGGCCTTGAATCAACGCAACCCGGCCTGATTTTGAGTTCCGGGAGACCAAGTAAATGCAAGCTCATCTTAATAAATCAAGGTTATTAGTGATCAGACCACTACCCACCTACTCAAGTAAATTAAGGTCTACCACTGTAAGTTTTAACTAATCCTTTTCTGCTATCAGCTCGAGGCTCTTTTTAGCCGCTAAAGCGCCCATTTAAAGCGGAAATTACGTCATAGTCGCTTGTGAATTCAGAGTTCTACTTCGTAATCCCAGAGGAATCAATTTATTTTACTCGCTCAAATGTACACAATGTCTTTATAAATACAGATCCCTGTTGAGATCCACGAACAAGAGGATGAGAAGCTTACGTGCTGTTTCTGGTCGCGATGCAAACAACAGTTTCTCTGCAAATTTCCCTGGTCAGCTCGCTAAGTTCGCAGCCCAGGCCCATCTCCACAAACACCTTTCCTCCTTCAGCATGGGCAGATCGAATGCCTTCTGCTGCATCGCGATAATTAGAGGACGACTCCCCGTGTATCTGCCGCCGATGTATCCTACAGTCCTGACTTGCTATGCAGAGGACAGGTGGGGCACCAGCAGATGGTGTGCTGATGCTCGTACTCAGACCAGCCTCTTCGACTGCAGCAGGCACAATGGGCACGACGATCAGCTTCAATTGAACTGCATTCCTAGTGCCATTGCAGCACCTGAAGTTGCTTCTACATCCACAACGTTATGATGCCCGTGCCACTGTGCGCTGACCAATGTTAAACAGTCTTCAATTGACATCACTCCTGCCACAACCGCAGCAGCGAACTCTCCCATACCACAGCCCAGTACCACCTGGGGATGGATCCCACTCGCTGACCATATTTCCGCTATGCAAAATTCTAGTGTCAGGCGTAGAAGCTGAGCAAGCAAGCTCTTATGCTCCGTTTGGAGCTGCAGCTGCAGGATCTGCTGAGCCTGCTCGGTGGACTGCCCTCCGGCTGGGTACAAGAGCTCGTTCGCAGTATGCCCCACCAGCGCGAGCAAGAGCACGTCACATTTCTCCAGGGCAGCCATGAAGGCGCAGTCTCTGCGCAGCTCGGAGTAAGTGTGCAGGTCGATTCCTCCTCTGCCAGAGAACATCCACACCATTCCCTCACTTGAGATAGGCGTGGCTACGCGGGTGGAACCGCACCTATCCCCTCCAAGCAGCAGCAGCAGAAGCGGAGGCAGAAGCAGCAGTGTTCGAATTCAGGCTACCTCTGCTGCAGCCATGAAGGATCTCACGCCGTTGCGCGACAGGTGGTTCCTCCAGCAGGACGTGCGCTATGGTTCCGCTGAAGCCAAAGGAACTCACGGCGGCAAGTAAGGGCACTCCATCCCTGCAGCGATGCAGCGGTGCTGCAGTAGCGTTAAATGGAAACGTGATGGGTATCTCTGACACTGTCGCTGCAACTTTGGAGTTCAGCTTCTTCAGTTGCGCGTTGGGGGGTGCTTGCTCATGGTGCAGTGCCAACACAGCAGACAGCATTCCTGCCATTCCGGAAGCCGCTTCGAGGTGCCCGAGCGTGCCTTTAACACTTGACACACACAGCGGATGTGACTCGTCACGCCCTGCTCCGTATACAGAGGCTACTGCTCCCGTCTCCACCGGGTCACCCAGCTTGGTGCCCGTGCCGTGCGCCTCCAGGAAGGACACGTCACATGCATCCACTCCAGCATCCGCCAGTGCAGAGCGCAGCAGCTGCTCCTGAGCAAGACCATTGGGTGCAGTTAGGCTGGCACTCTTGCCATCCTGCATCACAGCCGACCCCTTCACCACAGCGTAGATGCGGTCACCATCACGCTCAGCGTCGTTCATTCGCTTCAGTACCACGGCCCCGCAGCCCTCACCCCTGCCAAAGCCAATAGCCCCCTCGTCAAAGGTGTGGCACTTGCCATCGGGAGAAGTCATGCCTGCAACTGCGAGCGCCACTGAGGTCTGCGCCGACAAGAGCCCACATGTGGCGACAATGGCCAGGTCACACTCTCCTAGCTGGAGGGCGCGACGGGCACTGTGCAGCGCTACCAACGACGATGAGCATGCAGTGTCGATCGTCATGCATGGTCCCTGCAAGCCCAGCACGTAGGAAATCCTCCCAGAGGCCACAGACAGCGTGTAGCCGGTGGCATCATACACGGAGGGTCGGGAGTACTCTGTGGAAGATGTCCCAGACAACTCAGGCTCTCCACGCCCACCTGAAGCCCCTACAAAGACACCCACTTGGCGGCCTTTCACCGCTTCTTTGGAGAGACCGGCATCAACCAGTGCTTCGTAGCTGGCGGTTAGCAGCAGGCGGTGAGTAGGGTCCATGTGCTTAGCCTCGGTCTGAGTGATACCAAACTGGGCTGGGTCGAAGCTGGACACCACTTCATCAGAGAGGAAGCCCCCGTAGCGAATACGATCCACTGTGGCGCTATCCACGTCGAGCATTGATATTATAGCATCTGTGTCCCAGCGATTGAGTGACACCTCGCTGATCTTGTCTTCGCCTGACAGCAGCGCGGTCCACAGATCATCCACCGTGTTGATGTCTCCAGGCAGGCGGCAGGACATACCCAGCATCGCTACGGCGCAGCCAGCAGCACGGTCTACGGGATTTCTCGCAGGGATTGTGGCTCCAGTCCCTTCCTCAGCAACCCCATCCAACTCATCCGCAGCCTCCACCTCCACCCCAACAAGTGAAATGATGTGATTGGCTATTTCCGATATAGTTGGATAGCTGAATATGAGCGTGGGGAGCAGCTTGATGCCGAACGCCCCAGAGAGCTTGCCAGACAGTTCAGTGGCCCCAAGCGAGTCCAAACCACACTCAGTCAGCGAGACTGAATCTGGCAGAGACTCCGTGGCCTGCACGAGTTCGGCTGCGATACGGCGTACAATGCGCAGGACATCATCTGCAGTGTACTTCGATGCCGCACGCGCACCCTTGGCTGCCTTGCGCTTGCCGCCCTTCTGTGCTCTAGCCCCCGCCCCCGCCCCTGCAGCAGCAGCAGCGGCAGCGGCAGAAGAGGCATCCATGTAAGACACCTTCTCGAACTGCCTCTGCACCGCAGCGCTGGACCACTCGATGGTCTTCGCGGGCAGAATGCTCACCACTGGGGGCACGCCAAGCGCGGGCCTGCAGCACTCTCTCCAACACCCACGAAGCTTCGTCAGCACTGATACTCCAGTCTCCCGCGTCTTCCTCGCTCAGACGGTCTCCGAGAGAAGAAGCTGCCATGCCCTTGCCTGCTACTGCCGGCCAGCGAATGCTCACCGCCGCGAGCCCGCTTCGCTGACGGCACTCAGCGAGACTATCCAAGAAGCGGTTGGCGGCGCCGTAGGTGGTCTGACCGATGTTGCCGAGCGCAGCGGTCTGGGATGAAAACGTCACGAAAGTACTGATGCTACCTTCGAGCGTGTGCTTGTGCAGCCACCACGCGCTCAGTGCCTTGGCCCGCCACACCTCTCCACATCCTGATGCAGCGCCCCCGCCTCGTATCAACGCGTCACGAAGCACGCCCGCACAGTGCACCACGCCTGCGATACCGCCTGCTGCTGCCGACCGAGCCGCCGATAGCATCGACACCACTGACGACTCATCTGACACGTCGCAGCGCATGATGTGCACATCCGCGCCCGACTCCGCCGACTGTAGCCACGCTAGGTCCTCCTCCAGGCCCTGGCCCTCGTAGGGCACTTTGCCAGAGCGGGACACCAAGAACAGGTGCTTGGCGCCCAGGCGGACCAGCAGCTTGGCGGTCTGCAGTCCGAGCCCACCAAGACCGCCGGTGATAATGTAGGCACCAACTGAGCGGAAGTCAGGAGTCACAGGCCGTACAGCAGTATATCGCCTGAAGTGCTCAAAGGCAAGAACAACCTTGCCGATATTTTTGCCCGTCCTAAGCAGCTTGAATGCGTCTGTGAATTCAGTTCTGGCATTGAATGTGCTCACTCGCTGTGCCCTCCACTCGCCCACGTTGAACCCATCACACACGGTCCTCAGCAGCGAGTTGAACTTGAGGAGATCCTCTGCGATGAGGTGATCCAGAGCGATGACCTGGTACTTAACATCGCCCCTACGTGCCGCCACCTCCTCATCACTCCAGATGCCTCTCTTGCCAATCTCAACAAAGCGCCCGTTAGGAGCTAGTGCGTCAAGGGAGTGTGGGATGAAGTCGTTATTCAAGCTGTTCAGCACCACATCCACCTTACCATGGCAACCGAGCACACTCTTCAACTCCTCGGCAAACACGGCGGCATCGCGCGAGCTTGTGATCAGCTCCACGCCCAAGCTGCGGAGATAGTCACGCTTACCCTCGCTGGCTGTGGCCACCACACGCGCACCCACTCGCTGCGCATACTGAATCGCCGCCAGCCCGACTCCACCGGCCGCAGCGTGGATCAGCACAGTCTCACCAGCCTTTAACTGAGCGATCTCAGTCAGCGCCCACTCGACGGTGCAGTAAACGATTGGGATTGTAGCTGCCTCTTCCATAGACAAGCATTGAGGTCTATGCTCCATCATCAACTCATGGTCACGATAAAACTCCTTCAAACAGCCCGTTCCAACGCCTGTCACTTCATCTCCGGCCTTAAACCGCGTTACAGCACTACCAACAGCCGTCACAACTCCAGCATACTCGCATCCAGGATCGCCAGGATCTCCAGGGTACATTCCCAACACATTAAGTACATCCCTGAAGTTCAAGCTTACCGCAGCAATACTGATCTCCACGAAGTCAGCAGGAAGGTCTCCGGAGGGTACTGGGGCTTGCCGCAGCTCCAAGCCCTCGAACGAGCCTCGCTCGTGCAGATGAAGCTCCGTCATCTCTCCACCCAGAGATGCCTCGGCGTAGCGTTTAACAAACCGCTTGCCCTGCTTCAGTAGAACCTCTAGCTCGCTCGTCCAGCTCGTCAACTCTTCTGCAGCTGCTGAGCTCATTACATCCATCGACTCAGATGGGTCTGCAGACACCTCGCATGCCAGCACCTCCATCTGCACTGTCGCGAACTCAACCTGGGCGCTGAGCATCACGCCCCCAATGCACGAAGACAGCCCGCCATGTGACGACAGAGACTCAGCGGAGGAGTGCGGCAGCACAGTCAGGAGATGGCGAGTACGCTTGCACAGGGTCTGCATCACCCTTAGCATCGACTCAACCAAGTTCCCTCCACATACATCAGAGTCACCTACATCGAGGTTAAGTAGCAACAGCAACACTACTATGTCGTAGTCAGCACTGCTGCCGGCCTCCTCGATGCGACCAAGCTCTTCCACACTGCAAGTCTCAATTACCATTGACTGTTGCTCTGGGGCCGCAGCGAGCAGCTTGTCTTGCACAACGCTGCATGCACTTGCGTCACCAACCAGCAGCAGACGCTTATGACCACCCTCAAGCAGGTTCAATGATGCAGCACCCCCCACAGACTGGGCATGCTCTACCCAGCTGCACGACAGCTCCTTCACAGCATGAGTGCTGGCGACACCAGATTTGTCAGAGAGCGGGGCAATCGGACGCACATGCACACCCTCGATGTGCACAGCCACATCCCCAGTCGCCGTGAGCAGAGAGCAGTCGAACACCGTCATCGATGGCTCCATCTTCTGGATCGACACGAAGCAGCCGCACTGCGCGGACACGTCCATACTCTCAAGCACGCTAATATGCACCGATACCTTGTTGAACGAGAATGGCACCTGCGCTGCCGAGTTCTGGTCCACCTGCACAGATGACGCCTTGCGGTAGTTGGCCACCAGCACTGCCGACGCCTGCAGTACGGCGTCCATTAGGGGAGGAGAGAACGTGTAGAGCTCAGCTCCTCGGATAGTGCTGGCACTCAGCGTAGCATAGCACGTGGACTGCGAGTAACGGATGCTTTCCAACAGTCTGAACGTGGGACCATACCTGAGTCCTGATGAATCGAAGTCGCGGTATACATCAGCCCCAATCACAACCTGGTCACACGCATCCCGGCCTGCCAACACACCCTCAGCGATAGCTTTCCAATCTATACCTTCCTGCTGGAACGACACAGTGCCCTCTGCAAACTTGACACGCCCTTCTTCCAGTGAATCCATGCAGATCTCCACCTGTCCGTCATCCTCCACGATGCAGTTGATAGACGTCGGCTGGGCCACAGAGTCGCCTGAGGACTGTCGGATGTCATTCACCACCACAGGGCGGTTGATCGTGAAGCCCTCAACACACATCGAGCTGGGCCCCGACGAAGCTCCGCCAGCAGACTGCTTGCGCCACGCTGAGGGATTGAGAGCCTTGGAGGCGGCAGCACATGCCAGCTCTAACAAACCCACTCCAGGGCAAATGATCTCGCCGTGGACAACATGATCGCCCAGCCACTCGTTCAGGATGCCCTTGTGGAAGACGGTCTGGAACACAGTCTGCTCTGAGAAATCCTCGCGCTGCATATGTGGAGCATTCGATGGGGAGGCGCCTTCAGAGGGTACCGTGTTACTGCAGCAACAGTCGGCATTCTCGGTGGAGCGATTTCAACAACAGCTACCGACTCCCGTGTAGCAGACAAAAGCTCATGCTCGGTGCCAAACTCTGCAGACAGATCTGGCGACACCTTGCTTGATCTCCACTTCAGGTCAGACCCTCCAGCCTGCTGCTTCATGGCCAGAGCCACAGATCGACCCATCTTCGTCAGAGTCTCGTCGGCGCCAATTTCCAAGAACCACTTGCCACCTGACACGACCACCTGCTCAACAGCACCTGCAAATAGCACAGGGTGCAGAATATGCTCGATCCAGTATGCAGTCTGCGTCAGTTGGTCGGTGCTGCTGTCGTGCTGAGAACGAACAGTGGATACAAAGCGGATCTTTGGTGGCAAAAGAGGAATCGTCTCCAGAACAGCCGCGTACTCATCAATGATGCACCGCAGCAGCGGGGAGTGGAACGCTACTTCCACGTTCAGCTTGCGGTTGGGCACCGGGCGCTCGAAGCTCTCCACCACACGCTGCACAGATTCGCTTGCACCAGATATCACCACGCTTACTGCGCCATTTACTGCAGCCAATGACACAGACTCCGACATGCCTGCGCGGGCGATGGCCTCCAGCGCCTGCTCTTTCGTCGCCCGCAGCGCCACCATGCTGCCGCGACATGCCGTGTGCTCGTGCACCAGACGGGCTCGGGCAGATACCAGTCTCAGGCAGTCCTCGATAGACATTACTCCTGCTACCACCGCCGCCGCATACTCTCCCAGGCTGTGGCCCATTACTGCATCAGGCAGATAGCCGCGCGCTAGCCAGACGGATACAATGCAGTACTCCAGAGCCACCAGCACTGGCTGTGAATACCGGGCATCGTTGAGTGTGGCCTCAGCCTGCGCTTGCACGGCATCACTGCTGTCAGCAAGGGCAGGGTAGAGGATGTCCGAAGCCTTGCGGCCCATTTGCTCTAGGAGTACGGCGTCACAAGAAGCCATGGCAGTCTGGAATGCAGGCTCCGAGTTGTACATGTCCTTGAATGCATTCAAGGCGAGTGTTCCCTGCCCAGCAAACTGCCATACGAAGGATGCTTCGATTATTGGAGGAACGAATGGTTCAGTCACTTGATCATCATGTTGTGCAGTTGGAATTAAAATAGGACGTGCACAGGAGGAAGAAGGGCTGGACAACAGGATATGCGAGATTGTCCCACTGTATCCAAAAGAACTCACACCGCACACAATTTCCTCGGAGGAGGAGCCAAGGGGGGTAATTTCAGATGGAAACTGCACTGCTTGCCCACCCACAGCAGCAGCAACCTTCTCATTCAGCAACCGCAGCTGGGCGTTGGGAGGGGCCTGGGCATGCTGCAGGGCCAGTATAGCCGAGAACAGACCTGCCATACCAGCCGCTGGCTCTAGGTGTCCCATGTTGGCCTTGACGCCCGTCACAAACAGTGGATTGTCTATGGAGCGGCCCTCCCCAAACACAGCGGCGATGGCCTCGGTCTCCACTGGATCACCCAGCTTGGTGCCTGTGCCGTGTGCCTCAATGAGCCGCACATCGGCAGCCGAGATGCCTGCATCAGCAACTGCAGCACGCAGGAGAGCTTCTTGGGCCTGTCCGTTGGGGGCCGTCAAGCTGGCACTCAGGCCGTCCTGCATAACAGCAGAGCCGCGCACCACGGCATAGACTCCCTGATGGTCGCGCTCGGCGTCAGAGAGCCGGCGCAGAACAATCGCTCCGCAGCCCTCACCACGGCAGTAGCCGTTGGCTGACTCATCGAAGGTGTGGCACTTGCCGTCAGGAGAGGTCATGCCCGCCACAGCACACAGCATGGAAGCAGAGCAGGTGAGCAAATTCACCCCTGCGACGACTGCCATATCGCACTCATTGAGCTGCAGGCTGCGGCGAGCGTTGTGTAGAGCGACCAGAGCAGAAGAGCAAGCTGTGTCCACTGTAGTTGAGGGACCACGGAAACCTACATCAACCAGTAGCAAAATGCGGATAAGGAACAATATTCAGTCGTTCAAGCATAAGAAAAGCATATAACCAGACATTAATAGTGAAGTTGAAGAACCTCAAAGATGAGTAAGACACAGATGGATAAACAGCGGATTAATCCAAAGATGGGTTTAGTACTCACCGAAGCAGTAGGATATGCGCCCAGAAGCGACAGAGAGGGCTTTGCCAGTTGCGTCAAAGACTGATATCTGATCCGACTCATTAGAGACCCCTTCCCTCGCCGAAGGTACCCGATGCCCCCACAAACACGCCCACACGCTTGCCCCGCAGCTGCTCCTTTTCATACCCAGCATCCACCAGGGCATCATAACTCACATCTAGCAGCAGCCTCTGTGAAGGGTCCATCCGGCTGGCCTCAGCGTCAGAGATGCCGAAGGTGGATGCTCTGAAGCTCTCCAGCTGGGAGTCGGATAGGAAGCCGCCAAACCCAATAGCCTTAAGCGAGGCACCTCCATCCATAGGGCTAGCCATGCAGCTCACCGCATCGGCATCCCAGCGGTTGATTGGCACTTCACTGGTTAGGTCACGACCACTGCTAAGCGCTTCCCACATGTCTGTAAGATTGTTGATGTCACCAGGGTAGCGACAAGCCATACCTGTTACAGCAATCTGCTCCGGAGCGTAGCTAGCACTGCTTGATGGACAAGCATAAAGAGTCTCACTGTTATTGGAGCTCTGTTCCAACCCAAGAAGCTGCTGAATGTAAGCGACTATGCTTTGGATCGTGGGATAGTTGAAAATGAGGGTGGTACTGAGTTTAACGCCGAACTCGCGAGAGAGAATCACCGGTAGTTCAGCTGCCTCAAGCGAGTCCATTCCAATATCCATAAGCTGTGCGCCGGCATCCACAGCCTTATCGCCCAATAAGGATACTACTGCTGCTTGCGTTATGTCGGCAACCTGCTGAGCAGTAAATCGGGCTGCGACTGGTCCTCGCAGTCCGCGCCTTCTGATGCAACTCGTGATGCAGAGGCGGTAATCGCCATGGCACGCTGAGCACTGGCACTGCTCTCAAGCCTGACTCGGTCCCTCAGCGCTGCAATTGCCGGGGCGTACTGAAGAGCGGGTCTTGACTTCATGTACTGCAAGACGGCTGAAGGCATGATGGTGACCACTGCCGGCTTGTATTCTGCTCCGCTGTTGGGCAGGTGCTGACAAAGCACTTCCTGGAGCGCAGCTGATGTGATGCTCCATGCTGAGGCGTCCTGGCGCTGCTGCTTGCCTTCGCTGTTGTCACCGACAAAAGCTACAGCCATGCCCACGTCAGATATAGCAGGCCATTGGAAGCTCAGGCCCGCCAACCCGACGCTGCGCCTGTGGGTGATTAGGCTATCCAGAAAGCGGTTGGCACCGCTGTACACACTCAGTGAGGAAAATCCGACTGCAGCGGCAACAGACGAAAACACGGTGAATATCGACAACTTGTCCTGCGCTGTGTAATGGTGTAGTAGCCATGCACTCCAAGCCTTAGCGGACCATATCGCTGAACTTTTCGATACTGCAGCCCCGTACATTATGGGGAACTCTCCACTCAAACCCGCGCAGTGCACGATGCCTGAGATACCTCCCATGGTGCTACGCACTTCTTCTAACATGGACACCACTGACGACTCATCTGACACGTCGCAGCGTACGATGTGCACATCTGCGCCCGACTCCGCCGACTGCAGCCACGCCAGGTCCTCCTCCAGGCCCTGGCCCTCGTAGGACACTTTGCCAGAGCGAGACACCAGCACCAGCTTGCGCACTCCAAGGGAGCCTACTAAGGTGCGTGCCGTCTTTAGCCCAAGAGCGCCCAGACCACCCGTGACAACAACAGCACCTGGAGTATGCAATGCTCCACATACTGTTGATTCAGTTCCTCCTACTGCTGCTGCCGCCTCATTTACCATGGTGTAGCGCTTGACTAATCGCTGTCCGTGGTGGTATTGCACTTCCAGATCACCATTCAACGCGCCCATTTCTCCGACCATGGCCTGGCGCAATGCTGATTCCAGACCCTGTGTTTGCGAGGAGTCCACTTCTACCGACAACATGTTCATCTTCGGGTACTCCGCCTGAGCACTCATCAGAGCGCCTGATAAAGCATTGCATAGGCAATCTGCTTTACTCCTACCAAGGACGCTGCTATTATCCATAATGTCACGACTGCGTGTCAGAAACACCAATCGCTCAACTCTCCCGCACCATGCTTGGAAGATTATCCACCACGGCAGTAGAGGGTTGCAACCAGCTGGGCATACCTCCCTCGAGAGATCCAAGGCAGTCATCACCACGCAGTCGTAGTCAGCGGGAATGGAAGTGAGTCTCTCGAGGAGGCCGGCAGCGTCTTCCTGCCACGAGGGAATCACGCAGGTATCCACCGCCACAGCGTGAGTAGCAACCACGCTCAAGCCCGCCAGTGCAGCCTCGGTGGCATCGACATCTTCAGCGATCCCAAGCACCAAAATGCGTCGGGGATAATTCGACTGAAGCGTCACTGACGTTGAATCAGCCACAGGCTCTTCAATCCATTCGTGTTGTAGCTGCACGATGGAAGCGAGTTGACAATCAGATGGTTTAGTAGCACCAGCTGTTTTTTCAATCGTAGCACCTGTAATTTGCAGCAGTGGCTTGAGCTCATCCTGAGAGAACAGAGTGCAGTCAAACCTGACGGCTGATGGCGAAGATGCACGCACGGTCACGAATGCCGTGATTCCCGCTTGTAAAGAGCTCGGCACCCTTCTCAACGTCTTCTCAAACACGATAACCTCTTCAAAGCAAGGTTGTAGTTGTGGCCCACAATCAACGTCGAGCTCATGGAGAATCGCTTCGAAGGTGCGCTGCAAGCACGAGTGACACCACAGGCAGGGCCTCCCAATGCACAGGCCCCTGCCATTCCCCAGGCCCTTCCCCAGGCCCCTTGTTGACCTGGCTGGCCTACTTGGAACTGGAACGTAAAACGAGACTTGTCTGAAGAGTGGTTGCATGCATGCAGACGTGGGTGCTGCTTGGCACTGACGTCACTGTCAGGGACAGTAATTACGGACACCTTATCTGTGCATGTTGAAGTTGCTTCGGCTACCAGAGTGTCGCATAAAGTAGCAGCATCGGCAATAGAGCTCAGCTCTTTGGGCGGAGGGGAAGCAACGGTACCACAGGCATGCAGTATGCGCTCATGCTGCTCACTGTCGCCGCCGCGTTGCTCACTGAAGATCTCGATAGATCCATCGTCCCCCACCACGCACCGTAGTAGTGTAAGGGTCTGCGCATCAACACCAGCAGTCGCTGCAGTGACATCTGATATTACCAACACCGGGGCGATGACCTGGAACTGGTTCAGCACCATGGGCAGGTGAGAGCGCAACGCTCGGGCAGTTGCGGTGTACTGCAGCGTCCCTGGCTGCTCGAACACAGCTTGTACTGCGCTGTAGGCGAACTCAAGCAGGGCGGATGCTGGCACCGTGATCTGCCCATCCACCAGACAGGCACCCAGCCAGTCGCTCAGAATACCTCTGTGCAGCCAGGCAGAGACCACGGTGGCATCACTCAGAACTTCACGCTGTATCTGCTGCAGCCAGCGGTTGACTGTATGCAATACTGAGGTGCTCTTATTATGCAGAAGCTGGAGTAGTTTAGCCTTTGCCTGGGTAGATGCTGCAGCGATGTCTTTCTGCAGTTCGGCAGGAGGTTGCTGTAGCACAGCGTGCGCAATGGTTCCGCTAAAACCAAAGGAGCTAACAGCAGTGAATAAATCCCCACCAGGTCTGCACTTAAGTGGAACTGGGGTGGAGTTATCTGGAAACACGATCCCTTTATCTATTGCAGCAGATTCTACTTGACGGTTGAGCTTTCTCAACTGCGCATTGGGTGGAGCCTGGCGGTGCTGCATAGCTAGTATCGCGGAGAACATTCCTGCCATTCCTGCTGCTGGCTCCAAATGCCCGATTGTGCCTTTGACACTGGCCACTTGCAGTGGGGTGGATGGACTGCGACCTTCCCCGTATACGGCTGCAATGGCACCCACCTCGACGGGGTCTCCCAGTATGGTGCCCGTGCCGTGCGCCTCCAGGAATGACACGTCACATGCATCCACTCCAGCATCCGCCAGTGCAGAGCGCAGCAGCTGCTCCTGAGCAAGGCCGTTAGGAGCTGCCAAATTCACACTCCTGCCATCCTGCATCACAGCCGACCCCTTCACCACGGCGTAGATGCCATCACGATTAGCTACAGCATCGTCCATTCTTTTTAAAACTACTGCGCCACAGCCCTCACCTCTACCAAACCCAATGGCACCCTCATCGAAAGCGTGACATTTACCATCTGCTGAGGTCATACCAACCACAGCCAGCGCGACAGAAATACCAGGGGTGATGAGCTGGCAAGCAGCAACGATGGCCAGGTCACACTCTCCTAGCTGCAGGGCGCGACGTGCACTGTGCAGCGCTACCAACGACGATGCACAGGATGTGTCGATGGCGCTGCATGGGCCTCTCAGCCCCAAGACATATGAAATTCGCCCTGCTGCCACTGAAATAGCGCTGCGGGATGCATCAAACACCGAAATTCCGCTGTGCTTCTCAGATGAAATGGTGGAACAGTCTGGGAAAGAAGCCTCTCCGACCGTGCCTACTATCGCCACAAACACACCCACGTTGTGTCCTTTGACGTCTTTTTTGGAGAGACCGGCATCAACCAATGCTTCGTAGCTGGCGGTTAGCAGCAGGCGCTGGGATGGGTCCATGTGCTTAGCCTCAGCCTCCGATATGCCAAAGAACTGTGCATCGAAGCTTCCGATCACAGAGTCACTTAGGAAGCCCCCGTAGCGGATGCGGTCCACCACGGAGCTGTCCACGCTGTCCAGTCTGGATGCGATTGCATCTGTGTCCCAGCGGTTCAGTGACACCTCGCTGATCTTGTCTTCGCCGGACAGCAGCGCGGTCCACAGATCATCCACCGTGTTGATGTCTCCAGGCAGGCGGCAGGACATGCCCACGACAGCAATACTACCACTGCTGCTGCTGCGGCTTCCAGGAACTGTTGAACTCACTCCTAGTGAACTAGACTGCTGCTGTTCGACAGAATCGGATTCCAAACCAAGCACGAAGATAATATAGTTGGACATGTCTTCAACGCTTGGGTAGCTGAATACCAACGTGGGTGGTAGCGCGATTCCGAATTCCGCTGCCAAACTGCTCACAAGCTCTGTCGTACTCAAGGAGTCTAAACCGAAGTCCATCAAACCAGCTGTATCAGTGAGATTCAGTCCGTCTTGCACAAGCGCAAATGAAATTTGGCGTACGATGCGCAGGACATCATCTGCAGTGTACTTTGATACTACACGCGCACCCTTGACTGCCTTGCGCTTGCCGCCCTTCTGTGCTCCGGCCCCCGCCCCCGCCCCCGCCCCTGCAGCAGCAGAAGAGGCATCCATGTAAGACACCTTCTCGAACTGCCTCTGCACCGCAGCGCTGGACCA
>CAXIWF010001486.1:0-11079 GCA_964036045.1 Eutreptiella sp. 'Long Island Sound 2002' | reverse complement strand
GCGGCTCGCACCACAGAGTCCACTGTATCGGAGTTTATCACATTGAGGCCGTCGTTCACGATAGTAGTGCCTCCTGACTCAACAAAGAGGCCGCCACCACTGACAGTTTGGCCACCGGACAGCGTCATAAGTTTATTTATGCCGACAGTTCCATCACCGCGCACGTAGAACACCGTTTCGGAGTTGGCGATAGCTTGCAGGAAGTAGAAATCAGGTGCCCTGCTCTTCTGTGAAATAAGTTGGAGAGCTGTGGATACGTAGTCGAGACCATTGACGTTCACTTCAAGTCCGGGCAACGCATTGGCACCCGAGTTGTAGAGGTTGGTGGCATTGGCGCATGCGGGACCTCCAAAGCCATCGTGACATGTGCAGGTGCCCGTCACGAAATTACACGATCCACGGTTTGAGCAATATGCATACTCTGTGGAATGATTAGAATGCGCAAGGGGTAGCACAACAGTGATGGCAGTGGCAGAGGCGGCGGCAGACGGAATAAACACGAAAAGTTCCACCAGAACCACAAATAAAAGTAAGTCAAGATCATATTATAAGATTGATTATGAAAATATCTATCGGAATACTTAATGAAAATCACGCACGATGGAATCTGAACAATACAGGGCATTTCATCCACACAAACAGCAACAACCACAATCTTTCGAATCAAATCTCTCAGCTTCATCGTACACCCACCTTTTATATTAGTAGCTTGAATGTCAGTAAACTCGCAGGTTGTAAATGCAGTCACATCGCTCAAGTCGCAGTAGAAATCAAAGCGCGAAGGATTGCCTCCATGAGAGTACAAGTTGTTAGTATTGGGAAATGTCGGCCACGAGTGAAATGTGATATCGAACTGCACGGTGAGTCGATTGATTCTCGTAAAATCGCAAGTAACGTGTCCGAACTTGCCCTTAAAGGCAAGGGCTTCGGTGCAGCCTTGGTCTGTTTGTGTCCTGGAGACAGACAGTGGCACGTTAGCTCCCATGAACTGAAAGCCCAGCACACCCTCCAAGTCAAATGAGCCTAAGCTTTGGACACGCATGGAAATGGCACGGTCGTTCTGGTTGACGGTGAGAGGGTCGTCGCCCTTTGGACACATAACTGCGTGCAGGAATGTGGGAATGTGGAAATGTGGGAACCCCCATTTACGTTGGGTGAAGTTATCAGAATCAGCGGAATAGCACCGTCGTTAAAACAATAGAGTAGAAGAGGAAATATGCACATATCGTAACATATCACCAGCGGGCTCGGATATCAAAGCGTTTTAAATAAGACAGTAACGAAAATGAGAAGGAGAAAAGTTCACTTATATACGATAGTTTTGAAGCTGTTTATCATACTCTGACAGGGCTATATAGTGGCCACCACTAATATTTAGTTGAGCTCGTCAACACCCACTCATTCAGTTAACGAGTTGAACAGCGTATGACTAAAAGGTAAATATGTACATAAATATATATTGTTCTAAAATAGTCCTTACTTACCGAGTGAGCAATCAGGTCCGAAGAAACCGTCGTCACACTCGCAAAGCTGAATGGAGTCCTTATCCCAGTTGGTGTACTCAACGCCGCGACCATCACCGGCTGAGACTAAGGTGCTGTCGTAGTCCGGACCGCGGTAGATGGACACATCGTTCAGTGGGGAGCAGACTCCGTGTCCTGAGCAGTCTTTGGGGCAGGCACCTATATGGAGTGATGGTCGCCATAGGAGACAAATGAGATAGTAAGATATGTAAAAAATTATACACAGTTGGAGAGTAGATGATAAAGTTGAAAATTGGATAGGGGTGTGTAACACGGTAGAATACGAAAATAAAATTTAAATAATGTCGGCGGGCCCAATTGTGTAGGGAAATTAACTGGAGACGGTATGAGGCTTATTTATGTCTGGGTGCAGCTTCAGTAGAATAAGCCCAACATACGTGTGTTCAAAGTAGAATGGGGAATGCTTTCGCCGTACAGTGCCGTTGGTGTCTGATAATTAAACTTACTTCTTTGACATGCATTGCCAGTAAACCCCGGCAAACATTGACAAACTCCTTTTGCACGATCGCAGAAACCAGCGTTGGAGCATTCGATTGTTTGGTGCGCAAAATCAGCGGCATATGCTTTATCGGCCCATGCAGTTCCTGTTGGGCAGCTCCCTGTTAATTATAAATTAGATATAACCAGACGAGCAAAGAATATAGCACAAAAATAAGAAACTATGTGGATAAAAGGTGGAATCCATAACGAAAGATCATAACCACAGCTCATTCCATATTGCGTACTTTGAGAGCAGTCTGCGGCTCCACCATTCCAGCCAGCATAGCACGTGCATGTATTGGCTATGCCACAAGTTCCATGTCCTGAACATGAGTTCGGGCATTTTCCCAGCACAGTAGTGGCTATAAAGCATAAAACAACAATTGGCTGCCAATACAACATAGTTTATCTAAATTCAGAGGTGGCGAAAATGGTTCACAGTATGGCCCAATTCATTATTGGCGAGCGGCATGTGTCAATGGCAAATACAGGTACAGTCACCACTTTGAACAAATCAAAAGAAAAACAGCCTTTCAGATGATTCGAGGTTCATTATTAGAACGAGGCTGATTGATTGATTCTGGGATTGGTTGGGATTTGACTGCGAGGAAGAGCACGAACGAACGAACCTTGCGATCACAGACGGAACCGACATGTTTTTTTTCACTGAAACGTTTCATTTTGAAATTTACTTTGTCTAGGTAATGCGTGTCCCATATAACCGGCACGTACTTTACAGTGATCGTGTGTGCGAAATCTTGTCGACATTTTCGGATTCCGGGGATTATCCTGGTAAGTTACTCATCTCATTCATTCATCATCGCAGTTTTATCAAGCAGGGGTTGTTTATCCGTGGCATAAGTTCGCTAATTTCCAAAACTGGACGTTTTACAAAGTGCCTTAAAGGCGATCGACCTTTTTTGTACAGCTTTACTCATCATCTTACGTAAAAAATGACTGAGCTGGAGCAATTCTGTATACTAGCCCGAACACAAAAGAGCCGAGCCTGTGCAGCGCTAATTCAACAAGTAAATTTTACACTTTCTCTCCTTATTTTCTGGCTAATTTGAATTCATGGTGATAATCACTTTCGGAAAGTAACTTGTGGTGCATTGTGATAACTTTCTCAGGTCATTGGTCACAGAAAAATTTTCGTTTTTGGAGAACTTTTAGCATTACCTTCTGTTGCATCGGTTAGTTAACCATACCTTGTTAATTACTTTACTCATATTGCCCATTTGCATTCCTTGATTGAGTTTCCAACTGTTTATATTATGGGGAGCTAACCGAAGGCTTTCTTCTCCGCGACTTTTCCAGCTTAAAGACTCTGAAGAATTCTCGGGTGCATACCGCACTCTCGAACTATTCGCGTATGGAAGTTATATGGACTATGCGCGTAAGTAATCTTGCTGAACAAGTGTCTTGTTATTGTCACGTCATACAGTCTAATCTCTCTATTCTCTCCCAGGCCCTTGAGTTTGACCATTGTGCATTGTGAACTATTTGAATAATCCCTACGGTGCAGAGGATAGAAGCAAGTACCTAGAGCTCTCTGGAATTCAACTCGCGAAACTTAAGCAGCTGAGCGTAGTGTCAATCGCTGCTAAAGAGAAGGTAAGCGTGATGCCACATAGCGGAGGCATCGCACTTAAGTACGTGATATCGCAGCTGGTAGAGTAACACACAGAGATTGAGTTTTTAAATATCTTATTATCATGAATGATAAGATATTTAGAATTATATGATATAATTCCTTGATTGGTGTACTTCTGCCCCTTGATTATCATGTTATGCTTTGTAGGTCGTTCCATACAGCGCAATTTCCTCGTGCATAGGCCTAAAAGGCTTCGGTAGCAGCAGCGGTGGTGGTGAAGGAGAAGGAGATGCAGATGCAGATGTTCGCGAACTCGAGGATATAGTCATGGAATGTATTTATTCGGTAAGACTCCCCCCCCCCCTTCCCCCCAAATAACTTTACCACAACAATAATCTGCTCAAACGCCCCGTTGGTCATTGTCGCGGTGTGGTGATAGTAAGAGGGGCTTGAAGTCCAAAAGGGGGGGGGAAATACGCCCAAGCGCTCTGCTGAGGGGTTTGGAGGCCAGAAGTCTATATGCTCCATCTAGCGCTCTCTCCATCTTTCTCCATCTTTCTCCATCTCTCTCCATCTCTCTCTCTTCTTTTCCTTTTGTGCTGTATCGTCTCGCTCTACATGCAGTCATACAACAACGTATTTTGGTCAGAGAACTATCTGTACTTACGGTCCTTCTTCTGTCGCATGCACACTGTTCCCAGGGACTATTGGCAGGGCGATTGGATCAGCGACAGCGCTTGTTACGTGTGCAGTCAGTCATGGCTCGCGATGTTCGTCCAGAGGATATTGGTAACATGATTCAGAAGTTGTCGCAATGGTGAGTTCTGGATCTGTGCGTATGTTCTGCTTGTCAGCTTATTACCAAGATATATAATTTTTTTGCCAAATACGTAATGTCACAGGAGTCGGGCGTTTAGTAAAATGATGACGGCTTTACAGAAGAGTTCCAGGTTAGTGACGCACAGATCGCGGCTACTGCCACTGTGGCTGGTGCCAGTACAAGTATCAGCCCTATAGATTTCTATTTAATATTCCAGAGCAACATGCTCGTTTTTATTAATGACTTGCACGTTTATTCGTGTGGAAAATTTTGATTTGCACGCTATGAGCGGCACAGCGACATGCAGGCTCATCGCGTTCTGTGTCAAAAGGAGCAGGATGAAACTCAGGGACAAGCAGGGGCCAAGATGGAAGAAATTAAGGTTGGTAATGCACATATTCATTCCTTCGTCGGTTGTTTCGGTCATTACCCCTGCAGTTGTATGTAGCTTATTTCAATGCCATGCGTTTTAGTCTTTGGGGGTTGTCAGAACAATGATTGTGCTTAATCGAATGTCATTCTCAATTGCTCGAAAGTGCATCCTTCTGTTATATTAAGTAATTAAAATACCTTGTGTTAATGTTTTGTTGCTTGTATTTGTTAGATACCTTCAATGCTTCTACAATCTTCCCCCGCTAATATATTTTCCTTTCCATCCTAATTCTACATTGTATACTTTCACATATATATTTGGCCGTATTGTAATAGCGTGCTATTGAGTCAGGGGACCTATCCATGGACATCGATGACGGAGCTGTTGATTACGCCTCCTCCACAGGAAGGCGACCATTTTCGGGGGGAAGCAACAACATGAGCAGCGCGAGCGCGTAAGTGTCTATGCACCACCCACCACCCATTTCCCTATTGCGTTTGCTACAATGGAGTTTTCTTAACTTTCTACCTTGGTAAATTATAACTTGTTAGTGATGCAGACGCCCTCTGTGCCATTTTTCTCGTTTTACATGGTTTGTTTATGTTTCATGGATCTTCAATTTCCGAACCCGTCCTTGACCTTGGCATGTTCATGCATGCTCTCTGCAGGCGTAAGTACGCAGCGGGACATAAGCAGGCTCGCCGCCAACTCGGTGGTCCTGGGGTTGGAAGCGGTGGTGGGGGCAGTCGAGGCCCGATGTAGCGGGACATAAGCAGGCTCGCCGCCAACTCGGTGGTCCTGGGGTTGGAAGCGGTGGTGGGGGCAGTCGAGGCCCGATGTAGCGGGACATAAGCAGGCTCGCCGCCAACTCGGTGGTCCTGGGGTTGGAGGTGTCAGGTGTCATTAGGATAGACACTCGCTGATAAAGGCATGAGTATAGGATGTCGGGCGCTGGAATTAAGAGCGAGGAAAAGTATAGTCACAAATGAGTGGATTACTCTTGTAACCAATACTCTCTAGCATGTACAAATTAATTGAATAAACAACCATTTTGCGTGATAGTTATTAACTGTGTTAGTTGTAATAACAACATCCCCAATGAAACTGAGGCAATATCTTGACAGTAGAGTACGTGAAATACGTTGTTCACAAATATACTGTTGCTTATATACAACAGTATATTGATGAGCGAAGAATTGCAGTGATTTTCTTCGCAGGAGAAAACGAAGCATGGTGCAACTCAGAATGAATCAAACTGCGGCTAATTAAAAGAACCAGCAGCTATAAATCGCGACAGCCCGAGCACGAGCAAGAGTAGTGTTAAGGGGCAGCGAGCAAGCAATAGTGGTCTGGCCCAAAGAATATCCGGGGAGTAACAAATTGGGCCGCAAAACAAAGCTCACTACCAATCTATCCATCTCCGTACAAACAGCGGGGCCACTAGAAGAGTTGTATCAGTGCACAGTAATTATTCATCTGCGAAGCCAGTCAGTTCTGCGCTCAGAGTCCATAGCCGTCTCGCCGCCTCAACATTTCTGGCTGCCGCACTTAAAGGGATGGGCTTGCAGTGAAAGAACAGCTCTCCCCCTAGGTCCAACTGCTCAGAGGATGTAGTACCGCTGCCTTGCCCCCTTCCTTCTCCTTCTCCTTCTCCTTCTCCCTCTCCACTGCAGCGGGGAGCTGGAGCCACGAGGTCAGGATCTGTGGCACAGTATACGCTGCAGTAAGCTCCCTGCGCGGGTGTCTTCTGCATGGTGCTCATGATAGGGGCAGCGAGGTGGTTGCCCAGCTGCATCAGCCAACTCATGTTGCGCGTCACCTCGGTGCGCACCACACCGGGATGCACACCGAAAACGCTCACCTTGCCTGCTGCACGCTTACTCCCACTGCCACTGCCAACCCCACTGTAGTTGTTGCTGCTGTCTTTGCATGGATTGTTTAGTCTGCGGGGTGAAATAGTGAAGCGGTTCGATAAAAGCGTATAATAATACCAAATTATTATCCGCTCGCAGGATTTTAATACTTGTTTGTAACCAAGCTGCAAAAGTGCAATCAATCACTCTTGGAAGTATATTATCCTCCAACCTCCACCCCCCCCCCCCCCTTATCCTCCAGCTCTCCGTATGGCAAAACTCACCTTCTATGCAACTCTCTTACGAAAAGGACGTTGGCTAGCTTGGATTGCGAGTAGGTGGCGAAGAGCTCGTAATAGCGCTCGGACATGATATCTTGGAAGTTGAAGTGCATTGGGATGTTAGCCAGCGAGGATGACAGCACCACCACACGTCCGCTGGAACACAATACACCAGTTGCAAAAACCATCAGTAACAATGAAACACAGCAAATCAGTTGCAGAACCGTCAATAATAACAACACAGAGAAATGCCAAGAATATCAGTTGCGAAACAATATCTAAAACCATCAGGGGCATAAGCACCATCGACAAGACGCGGTTGGCGAGATAACTAAAGCGGTAAAATTGCAGCGCAAAGAGTGTCGAAAGAAGTGAGTCAGTGCATTTCGTTTACGTTCGAGAAGCATGGTTTGCAAGTAGCAGCAGCGGCACGCAAAATTTAAATTAACAGAGTAGCCACATTAGACATATCCCGTAGCCCACTCTTACCCAGTGGCCTCTAAATCGGGCAGTAACAGGCAGGTAAGAAGAAAATGACTGAAGTGATTCGCTGTCATAACCATCTCTAACCCATCCTATGATAGCCAGACAAGCAATATAATATAACATCCATTAAAATGCCATTTCAACAGCAGCAACAAAGAGGGGCGAGCAAATTGGGAAGAGAAAGATAATAAAATTAGAGAGTAAAAACATATCATGCAATCATTTTCAAAAAAAAACTCATGAAGATTTGCATCAATCACATCACAAAAGCAGTGAGTACTGTTGGTGAGTACCACTATTGGTGAATATTATTAAAAGAGACTAGGTGATAAGTTACTCAAGTCAGTAAGGTGCAATGCACACACACGATTTGGTGGTGTGATCATCCCCAACACCAATCACAGACAATACCACTATGCGGAAAGCTTTCATTTTGTTTCAATTACCTTAGTTACCATGCGTTCTTGAGTCATCATCCCTGCATTATTGATCAGCGCGTGCAACGGCAGTCCAAGCTCGCGAAAACTCTCCTCGCAGTAGGAGCCATGTGTTTGTGATGTTTGTGCAGAAAACAGTGGAAGAAATGTAAGTACAAATAACGGCGATTCTCTATTCTGGGCATTTTTAAAGGCTGTAACAATGCCCAGAATTTATTTCGAAATAACATGATATTTCTAAGCCCTGTTGTTGCCAAGTCAACCTTCCTGGTTTATCCGAAGTCGCAGCCAATAAAGTAGTGATAGCAGACAACAGCTAACAGGCCAGCCAATACGCTTACCTTCACGAACTTCCGCACCGAGTCGAAACTGCTCAGATCGAGCTGTAGGACAATGAGCTGCCAGCAGTGCAGCAGTTGTTACATGACATATTGGCAGAAATAGACAAGAGACAGGGTACACATGAGGTCGCATAGGAACACGTTTGAATTCAAGTTGATTGCACACATTTAAGGTATACTCCCGATCACATTTTTGCTTGGTTGGCTGCAGAAACTATTTGCAATACGGCATAAATATTTGGATATCATTGCAAGAAGCACACCAGTCACATTGAAAAGGAAGAGAAGCGTTTATATATCTACATATCTACATGTCTACCTGCCTGCCTGTCTGTCTCTCTATCTATCCGTCTATCTATCGGCATATTTAACAACTTACTTTCGAAGGAGCACATCGCATCTGCGAAAGAAGCCTCTCCCTCGCCTCGCCTGCTCGCTGTGGTGACCGACATGCCATGACCACCGTGCCGCCCATTTGGACTACCGCGCGTGCTGTCTCATATCCTGCGGTATTTACAGTTTGAGCCCAAGAAAATAGAAAATTTAGTTAATGAATACTACACAAAGTTATGATTACAAACGATGCATCGTGAATAATAGTGACCGCCCATATGCCGCTTTAGCTTGATGCGGATCCGAAAAGAATGATGACTTTCAAAACTATTTTAAGGATAAAATGTTCTTAATTGGGTGTCAATTATACTCACATGATATCGTACGTATGAAAAAACTCACCAATTCCAGTATTACTACCAGTAATAATATAGATCTTGCCCTCCAAGTCTACTTCTTTGTATTTTGTACCAACTACATTGGAGTGGTATATATACCTTGCGAGAAGAATATCAAAAGTAGCTATGATGACCTGGATGAAGATGTAAATTTGACAATTTATGCAGCACAATAAATATGTACATTGTTCGGTAATAAAATGGCAATCATGTGCATCGGTAAGCAACTAAACGAATGCAAATCGAGAAACCAGCAGTCCTACCGACAATGGCAGCTGATCAGCTTCGAAGGTCTTCAACGAAAGAACTACCATCACGAGCAAGATAATTAAAACTGCTGCGGATTCTACTGGATTGAACATTTCGTGAACAGTAATACGGAAAAGGCAGAAAACAGTCTGGTACATTGCAATAAGAAGCGATGTAAACAATGATGCTGAGCCGACGGGGTGAGCCGCTACGCTCGAAAGGGAAGGAATCATGCTGTCCATTGCGGGCAGAAAAGAGATGTAATTGTTCGATGGGGGCAAATATTATCCTGTGATGTGACGAAGATTTGCATTGCGATCATCGTATCCTGGCACAAGTACAGTATCTCCAGCAGGTCGGGTATTGACTCAATGCTCGGAGTTTTCTTCATCGCAGATTATCCCAGCAGGATCCACTAAAGTTCACTGAGCCGGAATCATGAAGCAAATCATTCGTATTGTACGGCGGGATCGAACGACAAAAGACCGAGAGGCGACAGCCGAATTTTTGCAGATCGAATTTCCAGCGTTCTGTAGAAAGTGGGGGATAGTGGAATACTGCTGATTTGTCGTCGAAGCATATATTTCAAGCCATCACAGATCCCATGTGGGATCAATGATGGCTTGAAATAGATGCTTCGACGACAAATCAGCAGGTATATATAAATGTAAAATGGATTCCAGCAGGTATTATACCGGTACTCTCACTGATCGATTTTGGGACATAGTGAACCCATTTAAGCAGCAAATAGCTGCGAGAGCTCCCAATCAAGAGGTGTTGTATGCCGGATATCATGTACCACAAAAGTTTTCTTGGGATTGTGGTATAGCATGCATTGAAATGGTTCTGAAATGGATCGGCATTCCAGAATCACGTTATAGGTGGCATCTAAATGAGCTATATCTGCGATCAAGTCCTCTATGGACCGTAGAGCTTTTTTGCTTTCTCCGAGAGAAGTTTTATGTCGATTGTAGTATGTCTACTCTTTGCGTAGGCGTCAATCCCAGTCATCTAGGTATCGACTGGTATTCACAGCATTGGTCATCACATGAACTGGGCCGCATACAAAGAAGTTTTGACAGTGCGGCAGAAAATAGTTGGATCATTGAAAAAGTAAGAATCGAGCTTTGGAAGAATGCGATACATAATTTACCATATGAATTTAAGACTTACTTTCTTTACGCACGACTTGTTGATACTTTATGTTCTGCTACAGGAATCATTATCAGATTTATTTCTTGAGCAGGCTGTTGCCGAGCCAGAGCAAGTTGCGATTGTGCTGCTGTGCAGTAATGCTCTGAGAATGGAGATCATTCTCGCGGCGGAGTTTCACACTGCCAGTGAAAGCTACCAGCCCAGTCGACTCAAACGCAAACTGCTAGTCTCGGAACCTGAATTATCTTCACGTTCCACTTCAAATGGCAACGAAAATAGCAGCAGCAACAGCGGCGAAGGTGGTTGTAGTGAGAGTGGCAGTGCAGTCAGTGGCAGTTATAGTGTCAGTGGAGGTGTTGACAATAGTAGTGGCAGTAATAGCGTCAGTGGCGGTGTTGACAATAGCAGCTGTTCATTACTACCAGAGGCAACTTCCTCTCAGCATTTTCCTTCTGCTACACCATCCGGAATGACAGAGGCATTATTGCCTGTCGAGCTACCCAGTGACACGAATTCTACGGTTGGTGCTGCTGCTGGTCTAACTATGGAGAAAATATCTGGCGGCATTTTTGAACTTCCATATGCAGGCCATTATGTGGTTTTGGTGGACTTTATTCCTGACAACTCCTCTACAGCTCCAGCTACAGGCGGTGGATATTTCCTGTGCCTTAACCCAGCACACGGACCGCCTACTTCCCCTTCCGCACAAGAAAGTATTAGGGGCGCTGTCCCATC
>CAXIWF010001485.1:0-15000 GCA_964036045.1 Eutreptiella sp. 'Long Island Sound 2002' | reverse complement strand
AACCTTAGGGACGAGGTTGAACAACTTGAAATCTCATGACATCTCCCCTAAATCTACCAATACTAGAATTACTCGTTAAAAAGGGCAAATATGGCTGTTTGGAGGCAATTTTGGCACCCACCGTTCATTAATCATGAGCCAAGAGCATTTAGGGTCACATATGGTGGTTTACCAAGGCCGAACTAACCTTAGGAACAAGGTTGAGCAATTTGAAATCTCATGATACCTCCCCTAAAGCTACTTACACGAGAATTACATGTTAAATAGGGCAAATATGGCTGTTTTGAGGCAATTTTGGCTCCCGCCGTTCATTCATCTTGAGCCAAGAGCATTTAGGGTCACAAATGGTGGTTTGCCAAGGCCCAACTAACCTAGGGAACAAGGTTGAGCAATTTCAAATCTCATGACACTTCCCCTAAATCTACTTATACTAGAATTAGACGTCAAACAGGGCAAATAAGGCTGTTTTGAGGCAATTTTGGCACCCACCGTTGATATATCTTGATGCAAGAGCATGCAGGGTCACATATGGTGTTTTGCCAAGGCCAAGCTAACCTTAGGAACAAGGGGGAGCAATTTGAAATCTCATGATACCTCCCCTAAATCTACTTATACTAGAATTAGACGTCAAACAAGGCAAATATGGCTGTTTTGAGGCAATTTTGGCACCCGCCGTTGATACATCTTGATTCAAGAGCATGTAGGGTCACATATGGTGTTTTGCCAAGGCCAAACTAACCTTAGCAACAAGGGTGAGCAATTTGAAATCTCATGATACCTCCCCTAAATCTACTTATGCGAGATTTACAAGTTAAAAAGGGCAAATATGGTTGTTTTGGGGCAATTTTGGCACCCGCCACTCAATTATCTTGATGCACCACCATTTAGGGTCAAATATGGTGGTTTGCTAAGGCCAAACTAACCTTAGGGAGAACCTTGACCCATTCGAAATCTCATGAGACCTCCCTGAAATCCACTTATGCCACTTTCTTCGTGAAAAAGTGCCCAAAAAGGCCCGAAAAGGCGGTATTTTGGAAACATCTCCCTAAAGGTTGATGGGATGACCGTCATTTGATCACAGGAGCAGGATATGATTGCGATTGGCAGATTGCGCTTCTTAAATCTGCTTAACTGCGCACAGAATTGGCACAAATCTCGCAAAATGAGCCAAAAATGCTTGCGGCGGCGGGAAAATCGCGACCGCGGCGGTTTCTGCGATAGTCCGGCAACTGAATTTTGGGATCTGGCGACATCGTAAAATCATATGTGCAGTCCAGTCTTAACCCCATGTGTACATATCTTGATGTGTTGCTGTACATACTTTTGTTCCCTTGTTTCAGAGTGGCAAGGATCGTGCAACGCTTTGTCACATGACACGAGCGTGATGATGCCCTTGTGAGCGCAGTGCTTTGCCTGCCTGCTTGCTTGTGCGTGTCCACCGCAGCGTCCTGTGGCCAGGCCCGCCACAGGAACGCGTCAAAAGCGTTTCACCGCCGCGGGGTTACCCATCCCTCGCGTGCCACTCGGGGCCACTTAAACCCCGAGTACCACGGGCTTCGCAGCGCCGCCCGGCAACAGCGCCGGGTCCGTGAAGGAGGAGTAGTGACCGGAACTCCGACATCAGCAAGTTCCTTTGGCCGACCAGCAAGGCCGCACTCCCAGCTTCATCAACCGCCTCAACAGCCACCCCCAAGACAAGTCCATCGAGGGGAACACTGGTGAATTGGCAGGAGGCGGGCAAGACGTGGCCGCGGCCCCACCCCCATGCGGTGCGCCTACTGTGTGGGTTGGTGTGGGACCAGCACTACCGCCACAGCCATCCCCAGTGCAAAGGCGGCATGCCCGGGAGCTTCGAGCTCCGCGAGGATATGGGCGCCGACCGCCTGCAGGCAGTGGAAGACTCGCTGCAGGTGGAAGGGTATGCCTACCGCTTCCGCACGAGGCGCTGGAGGGTCTGGACCCGGCCAGACTGGCCCGGCGAAGCGCTGCGCCCCGACAGGATTGAGGGGGACGAGAACCCCAACGAGTACCCGTCGGGAGCCACGATCAACGTCTCCATGTGGGACATGATCGAGATGAAGTTCCCGGAGCCGGGGAACGAGCGCACGCTGCAGGGCAGCAGCAACAGCGCGTCTCCTGGGAAGGTGAAGCAGTCCGCCGGGGACAGGAGGCGGGACAAGAAGTGGCGGAGTACCAGGAATCCCTGGCCGCCGAAGCCACCCAAGCCACCAAGGGCGGAACCCCAGCCCCAAGCCCCCAGCGGGCCAGTGGCGGTCACCACCCCGGCCACACCACCCTTGGCGACTTCCTCGAAGTCGTTAAGCAGGCCAAGGCCAAGCCCCGTCAGCTGCACCTGAGGAAGTCAGGCCCCTGCAGCGACGTGGAGTCGGCCCACCGGGGAAGGAGGCCGGCCGACCAGGCCAGCTCCAGCAGCAGCGTCGCTCCCGACCAAAGGGACGTGGCGCGCGCCTGCGAGCGCGCCTCTGGGGTGCCCTGCAACCTTCGGGTTGCCCGGCAACGGGCCACGCAGCAGAACGCTGCCATGGAGGGCGCCGTCGGCATCGCCCAGGAGGAGGCCGCAGATTGGGGCAGAGGCATGGCCTTCCATGCCTCGACCGTGGCGGCCATCGCGGCCGGTCTCACGGCTGCAGCCGCCCATGCGGCAGCGACTGCCCGGGTCAGGGGTGAGGTGGTGGCAGCCGCCCAGGAAACCTGCCTGGCCCAGGAGGCCATTGTCAGCAAGGAAGCCGAGGTGAAGGCGCTGGGAGAGGCGCTTGCCCAAGAGAGGGCAAATAAGGAGGCGGAGGAAAGGGCCCACGCCGAGGCAACGGCCAAGGCCCAAGCGGACGCCGCCAAGAAGGACGCTATCGAGGCCGCGCGACGGAAGGTCGCTGAGGAGAGGGCCAAGACGGAGGCGGTGCTGGCAGCCTTGGAGGCGGAGAAGGCTCGGCTGCAGCGGGCTCAGGAGGCCGAGGCTGCCCGTGCCCGGGAGGAGGCCGATGGGCGAGCTGCCGCAGCCACGGCCGCCACGATGGCGGAGGCTGAGGCAAAGCTCCGCCGCGAGACTCCCCCGGGAGGATCCCGAGGGGAGACCCTTCGAAAGCTTTCCGAAGGGGACGCCTCCTCCAAGATGACGCTGGATCCGGAGGAGGTCGATACGGGCAGCAGTGGGGACAGTGGCCCCACCGCCTATCGACGGAGGAAGGGTAATGGGAAGACCGCCAACACGTCACGGAGGCCAGCGGGCGGACACCCGCACGACTCCGACCCCTTCCTCACCGCCAGCGACGGGGATGAACGAGGCCGCCGACATCGCCGAGGAGTGGCGGGCGGAGGAGGCAAAGACGTCCCCATGGAGCCAGAGGGTGAGAGTGAGGATTTCCCTCCTCCCTACCGGAGCTCGGGATCCACCGAGTGCGAGTCCGAGACGCCTAGGTGGGGCGACCTGGACGAGGAGGAAGACATGGACTTCGGCTACACAGAGAAGCCCCCATCCTCGGACCCACCGAGGCGACCCGGCGGAGGCCCACCGGGACCCCCTGGCGGAGGACCATCAGGACCCCCTGGAGGACGCCCACCAGGTGGACTGCCCGGAGGCGGACCTCCGGGCCGGGGAGGAACCCCTGGACCGGGCGGACCCGGCAGAGTCCCTCCTGGAGGACCCCCTCGGGACCCCGACGACCCACCAGGGAACGTTGACCCGGATGCCACCTGGCGGTGGATTGTCCACCTCCGCAGGAGGATCCAGTCCCTCGAGCGCGAGGTAGACAGGGGCAAGGGCGAGATGATCCGCATCGCCAGGGTCGCTGCGGGCGCACAGAAAGAGCAGGACATCGCCTAGACGGAGATGGTCAAGATCGCCAAGGTCGCCACCGCCGCCCAGAGGGAGCTGGACATCGCCAGGGGGAGACCAGGCTGCTGAACAAGGTCATCAACGGCCTGCAGCAGAGATTGGACGAGATGGAAGGCCGTGGGAGCGTCGGCAGCGACCACCCACCCCTAGAGTCTGGCTCGTCGGACGACGGCTGGGGACCTGGACCAGGTCCAGGCAGAGCCCACGCCCCCGGCAGAGCCCCCAGGAGTCGCCCCAGCGCCAGTGCCCCCTCTCTCAGCGCCCCCTCTCATCACAGCGCGGGCCGCCGCAACGAGCGCGTGCCGCCCGGCAGTGGCAGTGAGGAGTGGCTTGATGAGTGGCTCAGGGCAGAGTACCACAACCGCCGTGCTCCACCGGGGACACCGGTACGCACCAGACGCCCCGCACCAGCCCCGGAGCCAATCCCAATGGCTGGCGGGCGTTATGGTGGACTCAGGGACGAGGTCCCTGGAGGGGACGTGGAGTGGGATATCGGCGGAGGGGAGGAAGACCGGGAGGAGTTCGGCATTACCCCGCCGCGTGGTGTACGACGGGAGGCCGCTGAACGCAGCCGCCGGCGCCGTGATCAGGAGGCATACATGGAAGGAGTACGGCGTGAACATCTAGGTTCAGCGTACATGGAGGAACCACGGCGTGGCCACACGGATACCGTGCAGGAGATGGGAGTGGCGGCCGTGGGACTCCGTGGGGGACGCCGATGGGAACCTCGGTCGACCTCGCCGCCGGCGTTCATGGTCTCTAAGGCCGCGGCAAGCCGCCGTGTGGGAAGACCTGAAGGACATCAAGCCCCCCATGTACGACGGCAACCCCCTGAACCTTGACCGTCTCTTGGAGAAGCTGGACGACTGGGGGGTGACCGTCACTGAAGACATGGATCCCGCAGATGCGGAGAGATATGTCTTCAAACGGTTCAGGTACCGCCTGCCGGAAGTGCTCCAAGAGCAATACTTCGTGGCGACCAAGGAGGGGAAAATCAAGACCCTCAAGGAAGCCAAGAAGTGCCTCAAAGAGCAGGAGCGGGTGGACGCTCCGCAGGTGGCTGCCAAGCAGTGGAAGTCCATCAAGCTTCAGCATGATGGTCGGGAGATCCGCCTACGAGATTGGCGGGACTTCCGGGGGCAATACACCCTCTTCCGCCGCAACGTGGAGGACTGGAATGAGGGTGACGAGCAGGCTCGCCTGCTCTCCATGCTGCCGGAAGCATGGATCAAGAGAGTCACCAAGGAGGAAGCCAAGAGGGCCAAGTCCAACCACACGGTCAAGATGATGCTCCCCAAGGAGTATCATACGAACGTGGTGGCTTTGGCAAGGAGGAACGTGGCCCGGGATGTCAAACGGCACTCCCTGCGGAACGCCCTCCTCATCACCGTCACGGGCGATCGCGAGAAGACCGCGATGTGGCGCCTTGATGAGTGTGACGTGAGCGGCCAGACCATCTGTCTGCAGGCCATCCTGGCGCGGATGAGCTGCGACGAGATCCTGGAGTGGGTTGGAGAAGAGGTACTCAAGGAGTACCGGAACCTCCACCACACCCGCGGGTTGAGGTCCGGCGACCGTGACGTAAACTACGTTGGCCTGGGGCCTCGCGGGGAAGCTGCCATGGACCCAGCGTAAGCCGATGGCGATGAGGCTCTCGACAACGATGACGACGACGATGAGCCGGCCGAGATGGCCGTTTGTGCCTTCGTGGCCAGCAACCTGAACGCAGGGAGCAACCGGGGAAGCTGGAAGCCCCTGCAGCCGGGTTGGAAGAAGAAGGAGAAGAAGGACATCCGCCGCATTGACGACCCTGCGCTGTCCTTTGGGGAGTTCATACGAGCTCACCCACAGGGCTGTTTCGTGTGTTATGGGAGGAACAAAGGGTTCAACCATGACCACCGGACATGCCCCATCCACAAGGCCGACACGGAGGCCTACAAGAAGGTGCACGGGTCGAAGAAGCGTGCACCTGTGCGTATCCGGGAGACCAAAGTGGAGGTCGACAAGGACGAGCTCTCCAAGCTGATGTCGGTGGGGACCAAGTTGGCCAAGGAGATCCAGGAGATCAAGAGGAACTGGGTCCCCAGGTCGGACAACAGGAACACGGAGAACAAGGGTAAGAAAGGGGGAAAGGAGAAGGGTGTCAACGAGGTTGATGCGGAGGAGAGTATCCCTACTACCACCACAACCGACGCCCCTTAGCGGAGCCCCTGCAGCCAAGGGCCCGAGCTACGGCGGTCGCAGGATGGTGTCGTGGGAAGCGCCACACCATCCCAGTCGGGAAACGATAAGCACAAAGGGACTGTCGCGTGCGGAAGGCCCGGTCCGGCACCCAAAACGAAAGACAGTCGCGGTGGCGGGGTGAGGGCAGGTGAAGGCACGAACCCTTGCACCCGTCCGTCCTTCGCGACCAAGAATGTATTCGATGTGTTTCAAGATCTATCCGAGAGTATCGGAGGATCACCCGGACCGGAGCTGGATGCTGCAGATGGGCAGCCTGAGCCCATTGTCCAAGACCTGCACCAGTCGCTTGTTGAGCTTCTGGAACGGCCGGAGATCCTGAGCTTGCAGGCCGTGCGCGGTGTCGGGCGTGAGCGGCAGTTGCACCTTAAGGTCCGCGCCTCTTGCGGGGAAGTGGAGAAGGTCTTTGACGTGTTGGTCGACACGGGAGCTCAGGTCAGCTTGGTCAAGGCTGGCCTACTTCCGCCAGAGTGTTTGACCGACAGTCGGAAACCTGTCAGGCTGAAGGTGGCGACCGGCCAGTACATGGTGGGAGGCACGAAGGAAGCGGCCATTGGGCTGCAGTTCGTGAACCACCGTGAGCTGAGCCGCCTGAACCTCAGGAAGGAAATCCTCCTGCAAGGTCGCTTCTACGAGGCAGAGATGGACTGGGACATGATCGTTGGGTACGACCTCATGATGGAGACGGACTCCGGCGTTCTCCCGGCCCAGGCCTCCATGACCCTGTATCAGGACGACCAGCTCTCGTGGCTTTCGTCACCTGAGCACCATGTGGAGTGCCAATGGATCCACCCAGAACGCAATCAGCTCGAAGTAGCCGCGCTGGGCACTGAGCCAACTGGGCCAGCAAACCAGGAGTACGGCGTAATGCCGGAAGTGTCGAGCCGAGTTGTCGCGGACCTGGGAGCTTCGGATCTGGCCCTGGATGCATTCTCTTCAGGAACCTCCGCCCATCTTCGGGTTTGTGAGAAGTACTGGAGCGCCCAGGACTCCGCGTGGAAGAAGCACTGGGGTCCGCATCAGGGTTTGATGTGGATCCATTGCCCCCGATGGGACAATCCAAGGGCTGTAGCGAAGATTCGCAAGGACCGCTCCAAGGCAGTGCTGGTTGTTCCTATGGGATGCACCGAGGAGGAAAGCACCGGAGATTGGGTGGTCTCATTGACCAACATGACCTTAAACAAGGTCGTCCTACCGGCTGGAGAGTGTGTCTATCAGGACGCTAAGGGAAAGCCCATGCCACCCCAGAGATGGCCAACGGAATTCCACTATGTGCATGGGGGCCTTGAACAGGCCGACACCACAGACTTCGTGTGTGTCAACCGCATCATAGCGGAGCCATGGCGGCAATGCTTTGCGGTTTCCCCTGTTGACATCGGAGAATCGGAGGACCCCCTCACTGAAGAGGAGTTGGATCTGGTTCAGGGGTATATGGATCAGCCCTTTCACGACTGGGGACTCATGAGGGCAAAGGCCAGGACAAAGCCGGGTGGGAAGTGGACTCGATCGTCTCTGGTTCCTATGATGGGGATACTTTCGGAAAGAGGGTGCTGGACCACATGTCCAGCCAGGACGAGCCAATCGGCGGAAACCCACCCACCTACGGCGACCTGTTCCGAGGCAAGACCAGAGATGGCCCTTTGGGCCACCTGGGAAGACCACCTGAGCCGAAACCGAGTGGGGTCGCTACCTCTCAAGTAAGCTCAGCGGTCCAGGTGCCCGAAAAAGCCAAGGCAGAGTCCGATGATTGCCCCAAGATCCAGGCATTGAGGGCCAGGCTGAACCAGAAGTATGGCGATACCTTCTTCAGCGGAAAACCTGTGTTTCCCCCACCGGTGCGTGGACCGTATGGCGAGGCCAACATACGACTGAAGCAGGACCCCCTTGTGTATCGACACCGGGAGTTTGCCCTTAGGGGCGAGAGGAAAGAAGCCATGGAGAAGATCCTCCCTGACTTCATCGAGAGAGGCCGGCTTGAGCCGTGCCACTCCGAGTGGGCCTCCCCGTGCTTCGTCGTCCCCAAGAAAATGGCCGGTGAGTGGCGGCTCGTGGTCGATCACCGCGGCCTAAACGCCCAAACGCAGCATGACAGCTATACGCTGCCCCTCATTGAGGACATGCTGCAAAAACAACACCGGCGGAGGATCTTCACGGTGATTGACCTGAAACATGGTTATCATCAGATGCCTCTCGCCGAGGAGTCCCGTGCCTGCACAGCCATGAGCACCCCACTTAGACCTCTCCAGTGGAAGGTGATGCCCATGGGCGTTACCGACGGCAATGCGGCTTTTCAGCGGATGCTGGAGAACCTGCTTGAGCCGGTGCGTGACTGTGCGGACCCCTTCGTGGACGACGTGATCATCGCGTCCGGGGACCCCAGTATGAGCTATGAGGAGCTCCTGGAGGCACATGAGAGGGACGTCACCGGAGTGCTGGACCTTCTGGTTCGGCACAAACTCACGGTCAGCAGTGACAAGGCCACCATTGCAGTAAGCGAGGTGGTCTTCGCTGGCCACGTAGTTGGGAACGGGCAGCGGAAGCCCATACCTGGCAAGGTGGCTGCGATCGAGCACTGGGAAAAGCCCAAAACGGTCTCTGAGCTACGGGCGTACTTGGGGTTCTGCAATTACTACTCGGGGTATATCAAGATGTATGCCGAGTATGCAGCCCCCATGACGACCATGCTCGAGGGCAACCGAGAGGAGACCAAGAAGGGGTCCAAGAAGGCTGTGGTCTGGAATACTGAGTCTGACCGTGCCTTTGAGGGGATGAAGCAGGCGCTGCTATCCGCAGTGGGTCTGCACCTCGTGGATCCTGACCGAGGGTTCGTCCTGCGCACCGACGCTTCCGACTACGCCGTTGGCGCGGTGTTGGAACAAGTGCTTGACGATGGGAGGCACGTGCCCGTGGCCTTCTGGAGCCGAGTCCTGGCGGAAGGCCAGAGACGGACGTGTACGCCCCGAGAAAAGGAGGGGTATGCCATCGTCATGGCTCTCAGGAAATGGGCTGGGTACATAGCCCTCCATCCTGTCACCGTCTGCACCGACCATCAGAGTCGGCAGTTGTGGCACAAAGAGCACGTGGACACCCCCTCAGGTCCCGCCTCCCGACGGGCAAGATGGCATGAGACCTTGGCCAAGTTCGACCTCACGGTTCTGTATGTTCCTGGTAAGGACAACACCGTGGCGGACTGTCTCAGTAGGTGGGCCTATCCCGCCAGCAAGGGCATGACAGACGTGTCTGCCCATGGCGATGAGGCTGAGACTGCTGAAGCCAAGAGGATCCTAGAAATGGAGCGCCTGATGGAGGAGTAGGGTGTTAAATGCTTTCTCGTTATGGCTTCGGATGCCCGTCTCGGAACGAGGATGGGCAGAGCGGTCAGAGTACTCGCCCCTGATGGAGCTGAGTCCGACAAGCACCTCTTCCCTGAAACTTGCCTCCAGGACGACTGGACCGACGACTACGCTAAGTCTGAGGCCTTTGAGGCCGAGTATAGGGCTGTGACCGACCCTGATGACGGGCAGAAGTGGCCAAAGGGGCTGACTGACGAAGATGGCAAGCTCTACCGGAATGGTAAGCTGCTGGTCCCAGAGTCCCGAGTGCTCGAGCTATGTGAGGCTTGGCACCACCACATGATGCACCCAGGGGTCAAGAAGCAAGCCCTGGACATGCAGCGCCGGTTTGAGATCGACCAGATCGGTCTCTACACCGCCATCAAGAAGGTCAGGAAGAGTTGCTCGGTCTGTCAGGCCTGCAACCGTGATAACCGGAACGTCAAGGGGGAAGCCCAATGGACTCCGGTGCCTGACCAGCCCATGGAAAGCGTGGCCATGGACGTCTTCTCCATGCCCGAAGTTCACATAGGCAAGGAGACCTTTGACTGTGTGGTCCTTTGTGTGGATCGCCACAGCGGCTACGTAGTAGCCGTTCCGGCACGCAAAAAAGGGTTGCTTGCCAAGGAAGTGGCAGTCATGATGATTCGTCATTGGCTGACCGTCTTTGACATCCCCCGCACCATTTGCAGTGACCGAGGGCCCCAGTTCACTGGTGGCTGGTTCAAGGCCATGTGTTCCCTCATGGGAATACGTCATGCCAAGAGCGTCGCCTATCTCAGCCGGTCCAACGGCGGGGCTGAAGTGGCTGGAGGGAGCTGTGCAAGAAGCTGCGCAAGATTCACATCACCGATCCACGTCGGAACTGGTTTGAGGAGATGTGGCCCGCTCTGAAGGCCCATCATGATACCCCCACTCCGGGTGGTTTGTCCCCTCACCAGATTGTGTTCGGCAGGGACCCCCTTTCTCGGGGACTTCCCTTGTCTGGTGATGGCATGGACATGGACGCCAAGGAATTCTTTGCGCGGCAAGAGGCAACGGCGCGGGACATCCGCCAGCAGCTCGAGAAGGAGCATGCTGAGCGGCAGAAGTCCGCCCCGAGCTCGACAGCGCAAAAGTTCAGGGTGGGAGACCCGGTGTGGGTGATCAGACCCCGCCCTATGGGCACCCACCGCACCAAAACCTGGTTCACACCCGGAGGGGTGGTCCGCAGGATTGTTGAGGACACCTACCGCACCAAGGTGGGTCACGGACAGTTCCAGGAGCGCCACGAGAGTCAGCTCCATGTGCGGGAACCAGACCTCCGTGGCCAACATGTGTCCCTGGACTACGCCGCACATGAGGCCGATTCGGACGACGACTATGCAGAGCAGGACGACTATACCGTCGGGAAGATCCTGGCCCAGCGTCCGAACGCCTCAGCACCCAGAGGCCTGGAGTTCAAGGTTCGTTGGCGAGGCTATGGGCCGTCCCACGACACCTGGGAACCCGTCTCCTCGTTCGTGCCGCGGACTAATTACCCCTTCATGGACTACATCCGCCAGCACAAGACCAAGATCCACGTCTCGGACTTGGCAGCACTCACCCGGGCGATTGCAGCCAGGGGCGCCTGATCGCCGCCCTGAGCTCTCCCCTGATGCAGTTTGAGCGCTTGTTAGGTCGAAGGATCGTCCCTCACTTGCTTGCTCTCTTCCATCTTCCGGTGACCTGCCATCAGAGTGGCCATATACCCCCCCCTGCTGAATCCAGGGGAGGATGGCCCCTCTCTTCCACTTCTATTTGTCACTCCCCGCCTGCCAAATCCTTGGGAAACCAGACAGGGCGACTGACTTTGACATTTCCTGAGCTCTTAGGGCCTTGAAGCCCATACGACGTTGCGCAACGGATGCCACTGTCATCGGCATTGCGATTTTTTGGTGTGTGGTCTGGTCCCATGGCACTTGCGGGATCAGGACCAGTCTACGTGTGTCTGCAGACTATATATGCCCTGAACTCAGGCGTTTTCCTGTCCACCCTCCTGCATATGCCTTATCCTAACCGGGGCGTGGTTTGGCGCTCTATCCAGAGTGTGTTTACACGCCTATTACCCCGTTTATTGCTTACTTTTCTGTCCCCCCAGGATATGTGCATCTGTATGTTGCGTATTATCAGCCCATCATTGAAATATGGACTGTTTTTCCCCCCCCGAGGGGATGCGAATCGGAATACGAAGGCAGCCTGAGTCGCTGTGTACATGCTTTTACATAAGGTCCAGCCTGGACCAGTACCTAAGTACAGATTCTTCTGTTTGAGTGCCCGTGATACCGTGTGCCCTAGTGGCTATGATGTGCTGGATCCTGATGGCGCCAGGCGGGAAGCCCAGTTGCCTGACTACACTCCCAGCGGTCCGCCGCTGTCAGTCTCAGTGTGAGCCTACCGACTCGCAGACGCACTTGCAGTCGGGTGGCTACCTCCGGTGTCCTGACCTCGGTCAGTCTGCCTGGGAAACTGGTGGTTTGGGGAGTCGACGCCTCCGCCCAGACTGCATGGGGACTCCCCCATGCATGGCCTTCGTGGTAATGGGGCGGGGGAAAAGACGGCCTTGATGCCCGATCTCTTATGGAGGAGCTCGTTCGACTTCACCAGTCTGGACTCGCGTCGTGGATATGGACATGGTGCGCCCAAGGAAGGACCCGTGGGGACTCTCCCCCGACACTGCGGCCTTGGGAAGCCTGGGGTAGCCTGATGAATCTTTCTGGTCGCTCTCGACCTGTGGGACCACCTCGGTCGTCGTGTGATACCTATGTTGGCCGTGTATGCCACTGCCACTG
This sequence comes from Eutreptiella sp. 'Long Island Sound 2002', assembly GCA_964036045.1. Taxonomy (NCBI): domain Eukaryota; phylum Euglenozoa; class Euglenophyceae; order Eutreptiales; family Eutreptiaceae; genus Eutreptiella; species Eutreptiella sp. 'Long Island Sound 2002'. The sequence continues at coordinate 2,764 of CAXIWF010001485.1, read as the reverse complement.
TGGTAGTGACCGTCGCAGCCGGCACCCGGTGCGCCTGGTATGGGTTAACGAGTCCTTTGGATGCCGAACAATCGCCGCCAGGACCCGGGACTTGATACTTGATACTATACTTGCAGTTACTAACAGCTACAGCACCGTACCTGTCTTACTGTGGGATTGTACTGGGCAGCCTAACCCGCAAATCGGCCTGAAGTGAGGATGTGACACCCCCCCCCCCCTTCAGGGGATGGTCCTGGGTACCCGCTGCCATGCTTGGGTGTTATCGAACCCCCTCCAGGGTTTCATCTAAGGAGGGGGGTGAAGCGGTACCCAGAACCTATGGCCCATGGCCCGGAGGCCTGCGATTCGTCACACCCGTTATGGCCCATGGCCCGCAGGCCTGTGAGCCGTCACACCCGTGCGGAAGCCGTCGATACCGGCCGTCAGCGGGATATCCCTGTTCTCTAACCCGCGAAATCTGGAATCCGATTTCTAGCCATTAAACCGATGTGAAATTACCATAATTTTACTGTCTTGGTCGATTTGCGGTTAGAAATCGGTGAAATACCTGATTTCTACCGCGATTTCTAATTGTCGTGAAATTGCCGCCTGACGTCGCCTGTTCCGTGCACTGCATTAGATGATTCTGTGAAACGATCTTTTTGGAGTTCAAGACTGAAACACTCTTCGAGTGATCCGCAATTTTTTCCTCGATATAATGCATCGCGTCCCAGATTTTTCCCAGAAAATCTGGGCGGTCGAAGGCGCTTTGAACCCCCAAGTGAAATAACAAGGGTTACGAGCGTTCAAGCGCCCAAGGACGAGTTCACGTGCCTCATAGGCAATGTGTATGAGTTTTTGCCCCCCATAGTCATAGGATGAGGCCAAAGGATCCGAGCTCCATAGGCCCAAAGGGTTATTTATTTTGAGTGTTCTCCAAGAAGTGCGCTTTTTCACGTACTTGGCGTCCAAGTACGTGTAGAAGTATGTTGAGTTGGCGTTTTCTCCCTCCTTGCTTGCCTCTACATCCGGGGCATATCACTTGTCTTCCCCGGATAGTACATATATGATCTGCATATATATATTGGCAACATATTTTGCGTGCATGCCAAAATTCGGCTTTCCGAAGAGAGGTCTATTTTCGACCAAAGCACTTGCATGCGTGTTAAGGGACCACAGTTACTCTAGAATGTAGGCACACTTTGATTCTAGGCCACTAGATGGGGTGTAGAAGGCGAGGGTAGGGTTGTATGCCATATTTGGTGTCATATCATGTGCCCATTTGGCGGGTGCACCATTCCCAGACTAACCCGCCAATGGACCCCATATCGCACGAGGCCCTTCATTGTACTCCCAACCAACACTCGCAAGCCTAACCTTCGTGAAGGGATGCTTGTGGAGCACTCCCGAAGCGATGCGTTGCGAGCAAGGTGTGTTTTTTGCAATATTCCATATTTGCATGTGCCCACTTGGGAGGCAGCGTGCGCGGCCTTCCAAAGCGCCGCAAGTGGAGCACATATGTGGAATCAGAGGTCATTGGTGTCGAGTCATTGTGTTTAGAAGGATTGGTCGATTACTCAATCCAAGCCGAAGATATTATAATATATTTGTGTAGTTTTCAAGCCACTTTTGCGTGTTTTTTCGCCAATATTGCTGTTTTTTGCCCGTCATGATGTCAAGTGGCGACCGTGTCTCTCAACCTTGCGCTCAATTGACATCATGGGCCAAGTATGCATTCGGGGTACATACTTCAGTGCCCAACATATCTTGGACCCGGCGAATAACTCCTCTTGGGCTTGGCATACCGTGGCCGCCATATTGGCGATTTGGGACGATCCCAAATCATGGGCTCACTTGGCGACCCTGCCGTTCCCAAAACCGGAGGGGTTTGGGCGACGCCAAAGAGATATATTGGACGCATATGACTTGATACCAATCCTATGGCACACTCCGGTCCAAGTCGGGCACGTGCCTTATTTGCCCCAACCATGAGTGTGCGCATTTTCGGCCATTTTGAGCAATTTTCCACATTTTCTGCCCGCCGTGCACCATGTTCAGCCCCCTCGTGCACGCCAGACGCATGGACCAATGGACCATATATGACATGGTTGTTATGTATATTGGTCACCATGGTTCCCACACCACGTGGGCGAAGCGGAGCAACCTTCGTCAAGGTGCTAGCCCAAAGTGAGTGTGGACAATTTTGCCATTTTGGCAATTGTGGACCCAATTTGGATTGTCACCACGCCGAGTGGCATGGAGATCTCCCGGAGCCAAGGGCATGGGAGTCTTCATTGGACTCCCGGTAGATTGCATATGGAATGACAGATCTGATCTCCAAACCGGCGTGGAGATATACTATTGGGGATACCCCGGATTTTGGCTCATTTTGGGCAGCCAAAATTTCCCCCTTTTGGGACCCCAATTTCAGCCCCCCGTGTGGTCAATTGGCGGCCCCATATCTCAATGCCCATAAGGAGCCCGGACCTAGTTTCAAGTTGTGCACTCAGATATGGGTCCTAGATGCCCGCCTCCTATGCTGTGAGCTTTTGGCCTTGCCCTGGCGGGGCGAGCCGCGCGTGGGGATGACGCCAGTTTTGGTGATTTTGGCATCATGACCCCACTTGATGAACCTGTGGTGCCCTGATGCCGGAACCCCAGGGGGAACCAGGTTGGGTGGGGACTCCAGTGAGTTCGTACTTGACAGGCATAGGGTCGGCTGCCTCGTCCCTACCTCTGGGGGGTCCCAACGAGGGGTCAATTTCGGAGTTTTTCGAGGTAATAT